>JADHYT010000053.1:0-106206 GCA_027604725.1 Entophlyctis luteolus | reverse complement strand
GCCTGGTCTGAGAGTCCTGACAAGACAAATTGCACATAGGTGGGTTGTCCTATGTGGGTTACATTCGTTGGCTCAGACGCGAAGTTGTACAGCCTGCACGTCTCGAGGGATCTCTCGAGGTAATCCTCTAGATGGTTCTGGAGTCTGTGTGCTGGCATATGTTTAATATTGCCATGAAATTCAAGTGGCTTGATCGATGGCATCTTGAATTCGGGTGTACGGTACTGTGATGTATTTGTGGTCGTGTTTGGATGGCTTGTGTAGTGCTCAAACTTTTCTTGGAGTGTCGTGTGATCAGTAGTGAGGTCCTGGACAGTTTGACGGAGCCTCTCAACGGTTGCGTAGAGGTTTGCCATGAGTTCAGAGTCTTGGATTGAGGACATTGAGGTCAGAGGTTCTTGTGTGAACGGTGAAACGTTCTGGTGCTACCAGATGATATGGAATTGGCTTGGAC
The DNA here is from genome assembly GCA_027604725.1 of Entophlyctis luteolus. Lineage (NCBI taxonomy): Eukaryota > Fungi > Chytridiomycota > Chytridiomycetes > Chytridiales > Chytriomycetaceae > Entophlyctis > Entophlyctis luteolus. The sequence goes on along the minus strand of JADHYT010000053.1, from coordinate 105,752 downwards.
GGGTCCTGATGATATGGAATTGGTTTGGATCGGAGACCGTGCTTAAGTTTGAACTGCGCGAAAGTTAAGCTTTAGAACAAAGTTGAATTATTTCTTGGTTCTCCTCCCTCCTCTCAATCCCCAGCCTTGCATCCTTTTTATACCTTCGGATTTTCAAGCCAAGGAAGTTTCCAGAAGCAATGATGAAGATCAACCAATGTAGGGTTAATTTCAAATCAAATAAAAATAAAATAAAATAAAATAAAAGTAAATTCAGGAAAGACAAGGGTCTTTCCTCACAAATGGTCAGTGCATTGATGGTTTAGTGGTATAATTGTCGCCTGCCACGCGGCAGTCCCGGGTTCGATTCCCGGTCAATGCATATCGTGTTCACATTTTGACTGGACTTCAGATACATTTTGTTTCTAATGTCATTGCTTCAAGTTTTCTATTTTTATTTTGAGCGAAACTTATTTTGAGTCCGAGTATTTCAGCTGTTTTAACGATGGTGTTATTTCATCAGGATATTCCATAACTTTCATACTCCGTTTCAGTTGTGGTTTTGGTGCTGTGAATGTGGACTTTGTGTATTTCAAAGGAAGCCTGTCTGTGAAAACTTTCCTACGAAAGATATCCAAACACCGGCTTTCTTCCTTTGCATCAATGATGCTAGGTTCTCCATCACTGCTGATAATGACTGGACCCATATTCGTTTCGTTTGCTACGATAAGGTTCATCAGTATAACGTCGCAGCCGGACTCTGCATCCACGATTTTCCGAGCCACCGCCATTGAGGGGCGAAGGTATCTTTCCAAATATTTTTTGTGTATCACCATTCGAGGTAATCCAACTACACTTATCCCTACGCCAGTTCCTGCCACCCTCTCTAGCTTGAATGAATTGGAGTTAGAGTCAAAAGAGTGGAATAGACCATCCTCTGCAAATCCAATGATATTATTGAAAAAATGACCTTGAAATAAAGAAATGGCAAAACGAAGTTGGTCGTGCGAAATTAAGGCTGATGGGTGTGCGAGAATAATGCAATCTGTGGGTGCATGCTCTGTCACCATGAATTTAATGTTTGGGCTGAGTGTAGTAGGCTTCACGGCTTTAATCGGAATTTTGAATTCATATTGAATTTTTTTCTTTAAGGCTTTTTTGCTTGCATCCGGGGCCTTGAATCTCGGAACACCGTCGTTCCTGTTCCAAGCCAGAACCATGGAATCTAATTGAGGTTGTTCATGATAATGTAGAAGAGTTGAATGAACTGTTTCGAGAGAAGTATTATTGTCGACTTGGAGAATCAAAGTACATTTATCAAAAGACTTTGGCGATATATTGCCCACTAAGGAGTGAATATCTTTCACTGGAGCGTAATGTACATCAAACACTTTCAATTGATTCATAGGAGGAAGAGCGAGTGAGGGCACCAGCAAACTTCCAGGCAATAATGGCTTGATGGAATCACTGTCATTTCCAAATGGGTATTCAAATGATCGGTCGATGAATTGGGTTGTCAGATCTAAGAACGTTTTTCCATTCTCTCTTCGGATAGTTCTCTTCAAAAACTCGGCACCGGAACCTCCAAACATTTCAGGATGGTTTCTTTCGAGATTATCTCGCAAATCTAACAACGGCACCTGAAATCGCTCCAGCATAATTGTTCTTTGATCTCCGCTGATTCTGTCGTTCGTACCAATTTCCAATCGATTTGTTGATAGTGAAACCCCTCCTGGGAAATTTGGGTACAGAAGGACTTTGCCTTTTGTGTACATATAACGGAGCATGAACTTTTTCCAGCTCCGAGACTTCGGCCATCGGTTTGTCAGCGACGACGGAATGAGTGGATCAAAGTTAGGTGTTTGTGCTAAATACCACTTTCTAAAATCGTTCCAGCCATCTGCAGTGTAAATAGCCCCCCAGCTTTGTGGCTGTTGAAGCAAATATGGCGAATAGAATTGGCCAGTTGAGACTGACCAGTCTTTATCGTTGACTTCGTCGTATTTTTGGTTGTATAACGAAACCCCAATGCATCGCGGAGAATATCCTGGGGATCCTCTTGGACTCAGATATCTTGCAATCATTTGCTCGCTGTATTCGAGGAAATGGCGAGATACACTAATGTCATCCTCCAGAAATATTGCATATTCCTCAGAATTTACTGGTGTCCATGCGTCCATGATACTTTGACGCAAACCCTTAAATCAATCAGGGGTATGAAAATCTTTGCTTCGTCAGTTACCTTTTTTTTTGAGTTTATGGAAATAGTGATTGGGCCATGAATTGATTCGAGAGATTGCAAATATTGGCCGTACAGAAAAAATGGAGCATTATTGTCTGACTCGGCCGTATCCAAGTGAATGTGGAAAGACACTTTTCTTTTGATCTTGTTTGCTTCATTGATGGAAGTCCAAAGCGCTTCAAGTGATTCTCTTCTGTCCAATGTGAAAATGTGGATCACAATCGAAAAGTCGAGACCTAAATTATTACGCGACCGCAAAAAGGATGTAAGTTCATTGTCGGTGAAGGATTCACGGATCCACTTGTTTTTCGAAAGAACAGGATGGTGAATATCATAGAATTCCACTAGCTTGCTAATGACAGTCCATTTGTCTACACTCCAATGATGCGCATGATCATTCTTCAGCTCTCTGGTGTCAGTAAATATTCGCTGCGGTAATTCGACATCCCATAAAATGTCTGCTGAAGTCAAGTCACGGCCCCATCGACGCTGGCGATTCAGCATTCCGTTCGCCAGAAATGTTCGGAAAGGTTGATTCATATGATATTCATACGGGTGCCGAGATTCGGCATGCACGATGAGGCCACTTTTTGAAATTTTGGTTGGACTTCTTTCGTCTTCAGGCACATTGTCGAACGAAATTAAGTTGCTGTATTTGATAGTATTCATTCTCAGCGCCTTTCCTTCCAGCAAGTTTGGGCCAAAGAGGTTGAGGAAATGTGCGCAAAGTGACCAGTGCCCGTGGAATCCTCCTTCCCCACGTGGTGTGTATGGAATAAAGAAGTTGACGATTGATTTGTGGTAGATAACCATCCCGCTGTCGAATCCAGTCAACGGAACAACTTCCCTTCCTTTAAACTTTGACGCCAATCCCATCATTCCTTCTACGGTTGTGTCTCCAACACTCCACGGAAAACCAACAACTGCCGGCTGGTATTTCAGTAACATGGTAGAGAGAATAGAGCTCAACGTGTCTCGATTTGTATCATGGCTAGTAAAAAATTCCAAATCGTCGTCGTGCGTGAAAATGTACTCGCAATCTAGATGTTTTCTGAGTTGCTCCAGAGTGAACTCAATTCCTTCGGCCCACGAGGTTTTTCTTTCTATTTGCAAGAGCCGGATATTTTGCGGCAGTTTTTCGGAAGGTGTTGCGAGCGGTTCTCCCCACACGAGCCAGAACGATGGATATTTATCGTTCCACATATGATGGGTTCTGATTGCATCGGACGCGTGCTCGGCATTTCCGATGATGCAAACGTGCTCCCAAGGCAAACCTGAAACTGTTCATAAATTCAATATATATAATAATATCCTTGTTATTACCACTTCGTGATTCACTAATTTTAGGTGTTGTATTGTGATCTGTTGCTGTAGAGTGCGAATTCCGTTCAAGGCACACAGTCTCGCTTACATATGCCATAAACACAATCGTGACAAAGGCATAAAGACATCTCCAGACTCTGGGATGCCGTGCAAGATACCGTCGAATGTCTGACTTTGTCATTTTTTAGATTTTATTTTTGAACAATTTCACAATAATCAAGCAGAGCATTTGAGATCTTCTATTGAAGGCGCAGTTCCATCTTTTCTGGCTCCTTTGAAAAACGAAGTCGTAAACTTCAAAGGCATCCGACCCCCAAAGACCTCATTTACAAGGCGAGTGAGGACTTCGGAACGGTGCTCAAAATGTGCATTCTTCTGCCACAACCCAGGCATTTTGATTCCTCTTGAAAAGAGGTTCACAACTACCGGACATGAATTCGTTGCATTGGCGATCATCAGGTTGAAGAGAATATCCTCCCCATTGGTTTTGCTGTCCACTATCTCATGCGCTCGCCGTGGAAGCGTAAAAGTGTACATATCAAGATATTTCCTGTGAAACACCATTCCTGTAGGTAAAACCATGCTGGCGCCTTCTGTTATTTCCCGCGAATACAGCCATTGTTTGGGACCGACTGACACATGTGATCGCCCCATGTGCCGGAACCCGATCGCGTGATTGAAAAAATGTCCTTGAAATAAAGATACACTAGGGGTTACCTGAAAAATTAACTTAAATTTTGCTGCAGCATGTTACCTGTATGCCAGATGATTGTGAGGAACATCGAAGTCATCATCCATTGAAATAACACAGTCCGTTCGAATCTCTTCGAATGGAATGTATCTATTGTTCAAACTACTGTTTGACTGAAGTTTAATGTGAACTGGAACTGTGAATGTGACTTCAGGTTTTCCACCCTCCATAATGGAATTCTCCGTGTTCTGTTGTGAATGTGATGAAGCCACGTCGAAGTGAGGCTTCAAGGTCTGATGATTCCAGACAATCACTATTCTATCTACGAGTGGAAAGGTCTGATAATATTTGATTCTGTCCAGAAGCGTGTCAACACGATCGAAAGTGTTCATAACAATAGTACATTTGTCAAATGATTCTGGGTTATGATGAACAAGATCGTCCAAAGAATTGACTTTCTTGAAGTACGTGTTAAAGATGGGCAAATTTGACAAGGGGTGCGATGTTTCTGATCGCAAGGAAATATTGCGATCTGAAAGAAAAATAGATTCCAATCGAGAATTCTTGATCAGAACGTCCTCTTGCTTTTTCACTAGGCTGAATTCAGTCGGGAAGTTCAGGTACAGCATGACCATCCCGCGAACATGCATGAATTTCACAAAATCTTTCAACCAAGTCGATTCAGAATTCCAGCGATTTGTCATTGAGTTTGGAATCAAAGATAAACTGCTGGGTGGTTGCGAATTCGCCCACGAGCGAAATTTAATCCAAGGAACTGGTGCGAGTACGATCCCTTGACTTGAAGGGAACTGTAAGAGGTATGGAGTTCCCGGCTCAACTGCTGGGCTCCATTTGATGTTGTCAACAGGGTTGTGCTGAACGTTTTGTAAAGATATTCCGACTACTTTTGCCGCAATTGAAGTCCTATTTGCAGAATAAATATATTTCATCGCAGCGACCTCAGCATGTTGTAAGAACTGACATGACAGCTCGGTGTCATAGGTCAAAAAAATGCCGTATTCCGTTTTAGATTTTGGAAACCACGCTCCTGTCACTATATCGCGGATGGACCTCGTCTTGTCATAAACTTTTACATGCCTTATTTCGGCGTGTCTTATTGTCAGTGCATTAAGACGGTTTTGCAACCAGTTCTTTCCTTTTCGCTTCAATTGAACAGCATGAATGAAAATTGTCATACTTGAATTGATCGGATTGGATTTATTTAATGAGTCCCAGAAGCGCTCGAATTTCGTAAGATCATCTTTGAAGAAGATATGGACCTGGAAGCTGATCTTGCTTTTTGCTGGTTGATGCTGAAGAAACAGCGTGCTCGTTGCGATTGCATCGTCAGACAGAATTGGAGAATGTATCTTCGAAATCGGGTAGAGGGCGAAAGCTGCGTACAGCACACCAAGGACGATTGTCGAAAGACTGACGAACACCAGTCGTTTGTGCTTCACCTTCATCAAATTTGTCGTAAATTTGGATTCATGACAGTTCAAAGCGCGATCTGAATCTTACTTTGGTATGACATCCTTTCCGATGTTAAATTTCTTTTCAACCTTCCTTTCCTTGTGTCTTACTTTAGTCACAACTGTGTGTTCCCACCGGAAACTCCCCAGCTGGTATGAACTTCCATAAAGCCCAAAGAATGTAAGATTCAAGGCAACCAAGCAAAACCAACTATTACATTTGCTTTCTCAACATTTTCAAAAGAAACGGCCTATGCAAACCCCTGCTTCAATTTTTGCTGCTGTTCGAACCTCCGTAATAGCGACAATCCCGCTGGTCACCTTGAAGCGGCTGGGGACGGTCAGCGACTCGGTTTTAGCAAATCGATCGCTACCGTTTGAATCCACCAGGAAAAAAGTGGTGAGTGTGCTCACGGTGACTCTATTTCAATTTTATGTTGTGTGGAACGGCGGGTCAGTTTATTACTGGGGATTTTTTTTGTGAGAGCGCAAAAACTGGAAGAAAAATATTGAACAGGTCACTTCAAAGAACGGCCTTTCCTTGGCTTTTCTTCGAAAACTTTTGTGAGCTTCAATGGCATTTTGCCGAAAATATTCTGCACGAAATAGTTCATGCAGTAAGCTCTTTTCCGCCAGTGCTCAGCATCCCTCCAAAGCCCCTTTCCCTCACCTTCAAAAACAAGTGCCTTTTCCAGTTTATTGCCGTCATCGAGAACTATCGGCCCTTGATTGGTTGCATTCGCAATCATCATGTTGAATAAAATGTCATCGCAATTAGTCAATTCGTCAACAAGTATTCTGGCTTTCTCCGGCAATCCGTGAGTGTACATGTGATGAAATCTCGCGTGGTACACAGTTGCGCTAGGCATCAGAATGCTTATATCCCGACGAACCATTTTTCCATATCCCCATTTAAACTCCACAGGCGTATTCGCAATAGTTGCATCTTCCTTCACGCCTGACACGTTTAAATCTGTGATTCGCTTTGTTCCGGCATCTCTGCGAACGTGAACACGGCCTTGCTGCTTGAAACCGACTAAGCCGCGAGCAAATCCGCCCCGCTGCCACGCACGAACTGCGCGCACTAGCTTAGCGTGCGAAAAGTCCCAATCATCGTCCATTGCCACCACGCAGCTTTGTAACTCTGCGAATATCCCGAATCTGTTGTTCATGCTGTTTATGGTCTGTCTATATATGTGCACCGGAACCGCATATCCACGCGACATCGTAGTGTAGTTTCCTGTACGTATCCACATATCTGGGTGGCTTGGAGGTGCTACATTGACGTTATTCCAGACGATTATGATGGACGATAAGAATGGAAGAGTTTGGTAGAATGAAATGCGATCTTCGAAAGTGGACGCCCGTGAGTAAACCTGCATGATCCTGCAAACCTGTTATGATTGGGTGGGAAAACTTTTTCTCACAGACATTGTACAGCTGTCAAATTTCGTAACATTCAGTCCAAGTACAAGCGGCAAACCATTCTCAGCCCTTCGAAAATAGGCGTCAAACACGGGAAGTTCGCAAAGTGGCTGATCAAAACCAAAGCTCGGTAAAAATGCGTCGAAGTCCTCCTTTGCAATCAATTCCTTGTTCCGTTTTTGAGACGTGGGAACAACTAAACTCAATTGCAACTCGTGTCTTGGATATAAAACCAATTTTCCTGTTTCGGCCATGAATCTCAGAAGATACTTCATCCATGAGTCCATGGGCCATTTGTTTGTCTTCGAATCTGGAAGCAATGGATCCATCCAGGAATTTTGAATGATCCGCCAATGCACAAACTCTATCCAGATGTTGGCACAAAAAAGCATTCCGTATTGATACGGATGTTGAAGTAGATATGGTTGCGTCATATTCGGCTTCCAAATCACTTCATCAACTGCATTCCATTCCAGATTTCCCAAAGCAATTCCAACCAAACCCATACGCCGTGCATATGGCTGATCAAGATCAGAATATAGCATGTACTTTGATATGGATGTAAAGCAATATTGAAAAAGATGTTCTGAAACAGCTTCGACTTTATCGGTATCCAAAAAAATAGCGTATTCTTTCTCGCATTGAGGATACCAGAAGCTGGAGGGGTCTCGCGAATTAACCCTTGCAGTAGAGCTTCTCCTGGACGCATGGACGCGCAGTGTGACTTTTCCGTGTTTTGATCGGAGTGACGAAAAAAACTGTGTTTCCTTTTTTGTTTCTTTCAGCGATTCCGCTCCGTCCAGATGAACCGTTATCAGAACGGGCCAATTAATTCGGAACGCGCTGTTGAGTGACTGGAACAGCTTGGTGAATGTTTCAGAGCGCTGGAAAGAAGTGAAAATATGCACTTGAATGCTCTGATTTGGGGATAGTCAAGGGGCGAAGCAGCTTCATGCAACTGACGGGTTCATTGGAGTTGCGACACGATGCGACCAGCCAAGCGAGAGAAACTGCGGCGATGAGCGCGGTGCGCGGGAGCATTGTCAGCAAAATCTAATTTAAGCATAAACAGCGGCCCCTTGCCCCTACGAACTTCCTGTTCCTGCTCTGCGGTAATATAGCACGTATTTACCTATCGTATACTTCTCATATGCTTTTGGATGAACATTCCGCCGATTCGGTACGTTTTTGCATTTGAACTCGCTGGCCAGCTAACACAAAACCTGCTGACACTTTGAGCACAATGCAGAAGCTGCCCAGCGACGACACCCACAGGAAGTTGTTGAGGAAACTTCGATATGTTGGGTTGTGGCCAGATTCGACTTCTTCGCCCTTTTTGTAATACTAAGTGAAGTGCATGGTATGCACCGCGGCAGGGCGAACCGGTGAATTGACCTCTTGGCAAAGGTGTTGCTGCTGGTCAACTTAAAAAAGGCCGAAAACATTAACCCTGCATCAGACCAAATTTAGAAGTTGAAAAAGGTGTTTCTCGCACATGAAGGCGCGCTGGAAAGCGCCATGGAAACGGTAGTGAGTCCTACAGTGTGGAACAGACCCGTACGTGATGCGTGGATCAAGTTGTGAAGTCGGTGAAATATAAAGGCGAGATCATCTGGCGCTGCAAGTATGGAACGGTCTCCATCCTTCTTGTTCTACTTTACCGCGGACAGTTCGAGCCCGCACCACCGGGCGCTAAGCGGAGGTCAGAATCAGCCACGTGCCTGCGACGTTTAGGAGTAAGCGGGATCCGATTCGGTCCCAGTGATCTGGCGGTCCGGGTAATCGCCGTTAATAAAGCCAGTTTGCTTCAAGAACGAACGAACACAAACATTACTTTATCTAAATTAATGTTCCTCTTGGCATTCCGACGAAACCTACAGGCAAATCTTGGCAGTCACGGCATAACTTTGGCGGTACTTGTCTTGTAGCAGCGCGGGAACGATAAGCCTGCGGGCGCATAACACATAAAACTCATGGGAAGGGGGTTCGAACTTGAAACTTCAATTTTTTTTTGTCCTTTTCGGCTTGTCGCTCCTGTAACATACAATCGTTGCAATGATATCCCATGAAAAAGCGATCGAAATGAAGTATTGATAACGGATATGTCACAGTTCGAACGATCGCACTGGATAGATTGAGTATTCCTTCTTATAAACGTATAGGCATTGCCGGACATCAATTCCTATCGAAATGCTCATATGGAAATTACTGGCACCATATATATATGTCTTGGAATGGTGCATGGCAGGAAGGGGTGGCGGAAATGCCTCTCCGAAAAACTTGCACAATGCACTTTCCTATGACACGGACACGCCACGCCGCACCAATGGCCGTAGCCCTCGCACACGTGTCCGCCGCGGCCGTCTTTGCCATCGCCGGCCCCCGTAACTGTGTCGACGTCCTGCTGACCGGTGTCAGCCTTGCCCACTATCTTGCGTGTCTCTCGGCTGTGGCGCCAAACTCCCACCCACCCCATCGCTCTGTGTCCCGCATGCGCCTGTACCTGTTCCTCGGTGCCAGCTTCATTGTGCGTTTCCTTCTGACCGAGTGGGTGTTTGCCGGGTTCTACCGCACCGGTGGTGGCCTCAGGCGCCACGCCGTGCGCCAGTGCGCTATCATGGGTGTGTTCTGGTTGCATCTCTTTGCTGCGCATGATGCCGCCTCGCGTATGGAATCGTCGGCTCAGGTGTGTGAAAAATTTGCCCCCACTTTGATTACAACAAAAATTTTCCAAAGTTAACTGATTGCCCTGTAAGACGAACTTAGACAAAGGACATCTGGTGGCCTTCTACATATGGATGAAACTGGGGTCTCCCATGGGCGTGCTATCCAGCGGCATCGCATGGATGTTGACCTTGAGGGCTGTTTCTTCTCGCCTGAGTCCTTACGACGCAGTCCCTCTTGCTCTTGCGATCATAATCTTTGTAAATATCGTTGTTTTTTGCTGCAGCTTCTGGAAACTGCTGCTTTTTGTTAAGGTGTGACTGCCGTTGCTGCGATGTATTATCTGATTCGTCGCCTATTCTCAGGAATTGTCTCTGGTTTTCCGAATATACGGGAAAATCCCAGATTTCGAAATGGGCTTCGCGTCTGACACGGACGATGATTCTGTCAAGGATTCGTGACAACCACATGCGCTCGCCTGTCTGGTGTCCTCCTTCTGTTCATAAGCACAATTTCCAGCAATCGATATCAGCAAAGAATGCAGAAGTTCACGGACCTTGGTGGACATTCATTGTTGATCCCCAGGGATGAATAAAAGATTTAACGTTCGGACAAGTTCGATCATAACAACGAATATGTGATTCCGCATCTTGCGCCGGACAAATCGATGGAGGCCCTTTTGCTGATTCGTCATGTCCGACCTTTTACCCACTCATCTCCCCATGGAACGAGAAGGACGAAGGACACGTAGTTTGATTGATGAAGTTTTCCGGTTTATTAGTCAATTGAAGTTTCAGGGGTAGATACGGACGATTGATTCTTGGCGAACACACCTTCGTTCTTGGCCGCCGTCTGGCTGCGCATAGCATCTTTGCTATCGCGTGCTGTCCATGTCCAGTTGTTCTCCGCTGACAGCTTTTTTTTTTGTTGAATTTTTGCCTCTGGCTTTCTCCTCAAACAAATTGTTTGTCAACGTATCCTCTTTCCTATATCGTGAGAGGAACAATCTATCATCCACCGCGGGAATTCTCAGTGGACGATGAAAGCCCTCAACTTTCGTGTGGACATCAGGAAGGTTTGCGCTTTTCTCTCACCGATTGTTCACTCCGCTACGTGTTGGCGACCGAGATCAGGTACAATTTCGGAGAATACAGGTTTGTTTTGATCTTTTTTTCCCGAGCTATTGCTGACTGGTTTCACCAGTATTCCACAAGGATACATGTCTCTCTCTGCTGCTGGCACATACATCTCAAAATCGGCTTTTATGCTTAATGCACTTGTCATTGTGGTGTAACGTGGTCGTCAGAACATATGGAAACTTGGTGAACCTTGGGAATATATGAATACCTCCTGATAACATCCCACTAAAGAGTTCTTGATATTATTGAAATATCTGCGCTTGCTGAGTTGTTCCGGTCCCGTTTTGTTTGCATTGATTTGAACGGCACAAACGGCACTATCTTAGTACTGGCGCTTAAAGTCAAAAGAAAGAAGCAGTCAGCGACAAGCTGCGAATGCCGCGAGGAAGTGTCTGTGAGATGATGGCTGAACGGCGCGCGACGGGACGGGTTCTGCAGCGTGCGCGTGTCAATTGTTCGAATTGAACATATCGTCTTTATCTTGAAGTGACGGATGAGCTTCTGCGCCACACAGGCATTGCGGGCGCTTCTGCGCCGAACGCGCAATACTGCGGTCTCGCGCTCCTTTTCTACCTTCGTGCCGCCGCCCTCAACACAGCAGTCGCCGTTGCCGAAACCGGTTCCGGTCAATGCTCCGACTGAAAACGCAAACCATGCCGTCGTGTCCACATTCGATATGTTTTCTATCGGCGTCGGCCCATCGAGCTCTCATACAAGTATGTGGTAGAGATGCTTTCTTCTCAGGCGCATCTTAAAGCCTATCAAAGTCGGTCCGATGCGCGCAGCGAAGATATTTGTCAAAGAAGCCGCAGGGCACGGTTTTCTCGAGGATATCAATCAAGTGCGCGTAGATCTGTACGGATCCTTGGCGCTGACAGGCGTTGGCCACGGGACACCGGGGGCGGTCTTGGTGGGGATTTGCGGCTTTGCCGACCTATGACTAACGCTTGCGGAAAAAACCCTTGTTTTCAGATGGGTCTCGAAGGCGAATCCCCAGAGCTTATCGACGCAAAGCGCATCCCAAGTCGTGTTGAAGCCATCAAATCGACATCGGTTTTGAATCTCGGCGGCAAATCGAAAATCACATTCGAGTACGAGAAACACATGAAGTTCCACATGGCTGAAGTATTACCTCAGCATCCTAATGGAATGAGAATAACTTGCTTTGACAAAGAGGGCGACTTGGTTGGTATTTTGAGAAATTTTCTAGGTTGGCTTGACAGATTATCTCAGATCGCGACAAATGAATTCTTCTCCGTTGGTGGGGGATTCGTTGTCAATGACCTTATGCGTGTTCCACCAAAATTTTTGAAGGCACCACCAAAACCAACTACTGTCAAACCAGTTGTTGATGCTCCTTCAGCAGCCGGCTCTGCTCACTCTGACTCCAAGATAGAAAACGTTTTTCAAATGAGCACCAAAGATGACCACCTGACGACAATGTTGCCATTTTGGGATGCTCAAAGTTTGCTGGAAGTGTGTGAACGGGAGAGCTTGACTATTGCGGAGGTTGTATTTCGGAACGAGTTGCAGGTATGTTTTGTTTTCTGTCTTAAGATTTTAAGTAAGACCGTCAGTGGAGAGAAGCGGACGAAGTGAAACGAAGAACTTTAAGTATTTGGAATGTGATGGACCAAAGTATTGCAAACGGTGTTAGTTCGCAAGAAGAGTTCCTCCCAGGCAAATTACGTGTGAAACGCCGAGCGCCTGCGATGTATAGAAAGCTTATGAAGGGATATGCCGAGTACGCGGGGATGAATCTTGTACCCAAGAGCCAAAAGACTATTACGGCAAGTGGTGGCACCCAACTGGGATCGACTGGAAGAACCAAAAAATCCGAATTGAAACTGGCCTACAATAATCTTGTTCATATTCCGAAGGAAATGAAGAAACATTTGCCAGCACTGGATTGGATCTCCATGTACGCTCTCGCCGTCAACGAAGAAAATGCAGCAGGAGGAAAAGTGGTAACCGCACCGACGAATGGTGCAGCAGGCACAATTCCGGCCGTTTTGAAGTATTATCTCGAATTTATTTGTCCATCACCGGAGCATGCCGAACATGACATTTTGGAATTTTTATTTACTGCTGTGAGCTAATGTAACAATATCAGACATTGACTGAACAATACCAGGCCGCTATCGGAATGTTATACAAACGTGGAGCATCAATTTCGGCTGCCGAGATGGGATGCCAAGGAGAAGTTGGAGTAGCATGCTCCATGGCAGCCGCGGCATTTACGGCGGTTATGGGAGGCTCGGTGTTGCAAGTTGAAAACGCCGCCGAGATTGGAATGGAGGTGATAACCTCATCCACAATTGGCTTCAGTTAACAATTTGCAGCATAACCTCGGATTGACTTGTGATCCGCCTGAAGGGCTTGTTGTCATTCCGTGCATCGAAAGAAACGCATTGGCTGCTGTAAAGGCCATAACTGCGGCTCAACTGGCCTTGAACGGGGACGGAACGCATCGTGTGCACCTGGACCAAGTTATTTCAACCATGCGCCAAACTGGCCTGGATATGATGTCGAAGTACAAAGAGACGAGCCAGGGTGGTCTGGCAGTGAATGTTCCTGTGTGCTGAGAATGAAAGTTTTTATCAACTAGCAATTGTTGGAGAAATTTGATGCAACTTATAGATTTGCTTAAAAGGCATCGCTATAAACAGAACTTGCTAGAGTCATTTGCCACTGATTTGCACATAACACTTTAATTTGTCTGCTGACAAGCGCCCAAGATGCTCTCTTGCCGTACAGCTCGCTGCTGTTAGAGAAAAGGTTCTACTCATATCCACCGATCCCGCCCACAACTTGTCCGGTGTGGTCTTTCTTCGATGCTTTCTCAGAGCTTACTTGGTCACTGATTTGCACATGACAAACTTTAATTTGCCTGCGTGTGGCATCCATGAGCAGAGTAAACAAAACCTAATTTTATTTGCTCCAAATCAATGTAATTCTTGTTGTAAAGCAGATTTTTTAATTCCGTCCACAAAGAAGTCTGTCTTCGCAACATCCAAAGACTGCACTTTCCTTTCCCGATCAGATCTTTTGTCAAAGTCTCCACCGTCTGTCTGCAGGCCAATAATGGATCTATGTCGAACTTCTTCACATCCAACGGCGATTGATCTTTTTCTGATTCCGTCGAATTCAATCGCGCCGTTTTTCGAAAGCAGCGCACTTTGCTGTTCCGAAGACATTGTCACTGTCTTCAGTGAATTTTCTCGCAGGCGTGCCCCTTTCCCTGCAGGATCAGAAATTTGCCGCTTCTTTGCTGAAGTAAGTGGCACTTTCGTCCAATTGTAGTCTTCGAACTCTTCCTCAAACATTCGCATCTGAACATCGGCTTCAGATTCAGTAAGTGAAGGAAGAGTTCCTTTCGAAGTTCCGAATGAAAGCTTGCTGCTTCCTGTGCGGCTGGATATGCTTTTGTTCTTTCTCACCGGCTTACTGTTCAAAGGATTCTCGTCAAAGAGAACATCATCCAAATTCAAAACTCGATTGTAGAAAAGGCATCTTTTGATCTGGGAACAGTTTTACAACCTTGGATGGATGTGTTGACACCTTACGTCAGGAGTGAAAGGGACAGGAATTTCCTGGCTTTCGACTTTTTTCCAGTCCAAATCTTTGAACCAACTATGGTTGCGAACGTTGACATCTCCTCCAGATTCTCTGGACCCCAATCTAAGGGCGACGTCTCGATTCATAAGGGACAAAATTATTTCCTTAGCATTGGCAGAAACGGCTTCTTCCTTCACTCCTTCCGGAAATCGAATTGGGTCATTGAGAATTGCTCTTTTCACGTCTCTTTCTTGCGCATGATCGAAGGGCCTCTGGAGAATATCAATCAGTCCCCAGTCGAAACAGTTAAGTACCAACGCATCCAAAAAGCATTTCGTACGTCATCACGCCCAAGCTCCACCAATCGATCGCGTTGAGATATCCCTTTCGATTGAAGATCTCGGGCGCTATTTGCCATCAGACCAGCAGTGCACACAATACGTACCCATGTACTTAAGAGTTCCAGATCTCGAAACTAGAGGAATGTTTTCATTATAATGAGTTGCCAAATTGAAGTCCGTTAAGCTGGCATGACCCGTCCCACTCAGTAAAACTTTGACCGATTAGAGAGATAAGCGACCATCATAGGTACCATTGCCAGGCTTTAAGTCTCTGTGAACAATCTTCAATGAATGAAGATATGACAGACCACACGCGATTTCGGCAACGTAGAATTTCGCTCTCTCTTCAGAAAAAGCACCACCGAATTTGATATGAAAGGCTATATCTCCGCCCACATTTAAATCAATGACCATCAATAAATGTAGATCATCTTGAAACGCGTAACGCAGATTACTAATGATGTAACATGACTTCGTTGGAAAATATATGAGTTTACCATATAAATGGAGATTTCGCTTCTTCAAGAAGTTTTCTCTCTCCTATCATATTTTTGGCCAATCCTTTTGCAGCGCAAACGGCCTTGTTAATGTATTTCAATGCGTATTCTTGCTTCGACTTTTTGTGCGTCACGATGCAAACTTTCCCGAAACTTCCCTTTCCGATAACACGGCCGATTTCGAAATGTGTGATGTCTACTGGCCCGTCAAACACCTTGTTCGAACATTGATTTCCCATTTTTTAAAATATTTTATTGATTTCTCTACTTCACAAGGGGATCTGCAGAAGCTTGCAAAACGTTCGTGGAACTCTCATTTCTAACTTTTGTAAAGTCATAATCTTGGAAACCTGTCGTTAACATGCTAATTTGAATTTCCGCCTTGGACTTGGTGGCATTGGAAACAGTCTGGGATTTTTTCCGCTTCTTCACTGGTTTGCTCTGCAGCGGGTTACTCTCAAACATAATTTCCTCCAGTTCCAGTATCGGATCGTAATAGATTTTTGCCAACTACCCATCGTTCAGATCATAATCAGCAACTCGAAACTCACATCTGGTTTGAACGGAGGAGAAAGATCTTGCTGGTTGACTTTGACCCAATCATATTCTTTGAACCATTCATGGCGGCGTATATGTGTGTTTTTGAAGCGTTGAGTCGCGTCCCTACATATCAGGCCGGTCAAAACCGACTTGGCATCTTCCGAGGTGGTAGGTTCTTCAGGAAACTTCAAAATGTTGTTTATAATAGCAAATTTCGTTTCTTCTTCTTTTTTCCTGCCGAATGGAGTCTGGAGAGCTTCAGTAAGATTTGCATCGATTGACACTCACAAAGCCGTAAAGCATCTCGAAAAGCGAAATACCCAAGCTCCACCAGTCGATGGCGTATGAGTATTCTGTTTCATTCAGAACTTCGGGGGCTTTTTGCGTTGCTCAATTCCCACATACCCAAACAAATTTTTTACCCATGTAAAACAGAGTTCCACTTTGACATGTCGGCGGTTTTTCTTCTTCATATTGGCATGCTGGAAGCTTGTTGGAAACGTGGTCAACATTGGTTTGTACCTATGTTGAAATCAGTTATACAAGCATGCCCGTTCTCGTCAAGTAAAATGTTCCCGGGTTTGATATCTCGATGAATGATCTTGCAGGAATGCATATATTCAAGGCCGCAAGTTATTTCAGCAAGGTAGAACTTTGCGCGATCTTCGGGAAAATAACGTCCGAGCAAATGAAACTCTAAATCGCCTCCTAGTTTGAGGTCCAAAACCATGAGAACATGAACGTCGTCCTGAAACGCATATCGAAGATTGCTGAGTTGATTGTAGGTGTTGGAAAGGCGAAAGAGGATCTTGGTCTTACCAAATGAACGGAGAATCCGCTTCTTCAAGGATTTTCCTTTCGCGCAGAACGTTTTTCGCCATCGATTTATCAGCGCACGCGTTTTTGTTGATATATTTCAAAGCGTATTGCTTCTTGCTAACTTTGTGCTCAACAATTCGAACTTTCCCAAAGCTTCCGGCGCCTATGCATCTTCCCAGCTCGAAATGAGTGATATCGACTAAGTCGGTACAAGTTACCAAGGCTTTCCAGTCAGAAAATATTTCTACCTGGGCCGTCGTAATTTATCGGTGCGGACTGGCAACACCCCATTCTCCGATTATTATTTTTTTTATTGGAAGATTTACAAAAAATCTTGCTTGGTCTCAGGCAAAGTTGCAACATGAGAAGTGCAGCTTTCTTGAGTTGATTTTTCTTCCGTGTTAATTTCGGGTATCTGCTGGTTAGCAGCTCGCGGCTTTGTCCAATCAAAGACAGCAAACTTTTCTTCAAACATCTGCAATTGTAATTCTTCTTCTGACGAAATATATTCTGGCTCTTGCTCTGTGCGGAGTTAAATGACACGTCAAATTGAAAGGCTTTCCCTCACTTGACACAATGAAGGAAGCTTTCCGGAGTTTGTCTGTTTTTATGGGATCTTTAGTTGGACTGTTTGCTGTGGAGCCTAGAGCATTGCTTCTGTCAATAGCTAAGTTCATTCGCGGGCTTTTATCGATGGATTGCCGGTTTGTAGAGTAATTTTCAGCACCCACGCTTGAGGTGCCGCTCGGACTCCGGACTGAAGCTCGTTTGCGAGTTCCAACCATGCCGTTTGTTTTGACAGGCCTGTCTGAAAGCTCAGCACGACCAGAAAACATTTCTTCCAGCCCATAGCGAGGATCGTAGAAAGTGTTTTTATCGGTCTTCGAAACGTGGTGGTTGTTTTTTGCATGATAAGCACAAGATAACTTACATCAGGGACGAAAGGCACTGGAATTTCTTTCGAATCCACTTTGCTCCAGTCGAGATCTTGAAACCATGGATGCTTGGTAAGTTTCTGAAAACCGCCGTTCTCCGTCGCTCCCAAACGCTCGGAGAGAGGCTTTTCCAGTGATTCCTTAAGAAAGGCGATGGCACTTGCAGACACGTTATGTTTCGGATTTTGCGAGAACTCCACTGGGTCGGTTGTGATGGACTTCTTCAGGTCTTCTCTTTGCCGTGACCGGAATGGCGTCTGAAGCTTATCAGACAATTGCCTCTTCCCTAACAGGACGACTCACATAGCCGTACAGCAATTCGTAGGTCGTTATGGACAGGCTCCAGAAATCGACTCCATTGAAATAACCGTGGCCCAAAATGACTTCCGGTGCTGTGAAAATGTTCAATGTTGGCACAATTGACAACGGGGATTAGTACCCATATATCGAGCTGTGCCTGATTTCGACATGAGGGGCTTTTCTTCGCTGAAATGGCAAGCAACGTTGAAGTCCGTCACACTTGCATGACCCTTTTCATCAAGCAAAACTGAGTCGATTTAGTGAACTATTTGGCATGTGCCGTTAAATTCCTTACTATTGTCAGGTTTAATGTCCCGATGAACGATTTTCTGCTTGTGCAAGTAGAATAGAGCGCTTGCAACTTCAGCATAGTAAAAGCGGGCTCTGGTTTCCGAAAACGGCCCTTTGAAGTTCAAATGGAACCTCAAATCTCCACCTAATTTCAAGTCCAGTACCATCAGCAGGTGTTCGTCGTCCTGAAACGCGTATCGCATGTTGCTGATTGGAGGTTAACCGATAAAATCATTGAGATAGTAACTTATTGAAACCAACACAATAAATGGATGATGGACCTCTTCCAAAAGTCGCCTTTCGCTTAAAATTTGTTCCGCGCACTTTCGCTTGATTATTTCGTTCTTGTTCATATACTTCAGCGCGTATTGCGCCTTAGTTTTTCGGTGCGTCACGGTGCGCACTTTCCCGAAAGCGCCTTTTCCTATGGTTATTCCGATTTCGAAGTGCGTGATGTCGACTGAGCGTTTCGACGGGATGTTGGCGTCAGAATGGAAATCCTGGCGCGGAAACGGTCACCTTCTTTGTCGAAATCGATCGGGGCCGAAAAGCAGCACCCCATTGGTCACTGGCAAGCAAATCTATGGGGGCTGCAAGGCCGGGCGACGTCACTGGTGAACTCAGACGTCAAGTATCTGAGCGGCGAGACAAAAAAAACAACGAAAGCTAACAATGGTCTTTGTTTCCCGTCTGTCTCACGCGAAATTCACGTTCTTCATCCACACGAAAGCCAATGCAGCGCCCATTCCGCCTCCGATAATTGCGTACCTGCTTATCAAGTAAGTTCTCTCATGATAAACATAATCGTAGCGTTACCCAATGGAATGCGAATAAGAGCTCTTTGATGGTGCGCTGATATCTCTTTTGATTTCTTTGATTTGGGTGTCAGATAAGGCAGCCAAAGGGCCGTTCGGGGGCTTCGGTATCTGCGACTCTATCTTCTGCGGTGCATTGCTGCGAAGCTCCGCCCGGAAGTATCCAAGGGCACGGGATTGGTTGATACGTGCCACGAACGGCAGAATTCGCGATGGCAGTTTGGAGACCATATTGGCAAAATCAGATTTTATCCAGTGCTCCAAACTGGTCGTTTGGCAGTGCTTGATCGCTTGTCAATTTTGGTCACTGCCAGCACTCAGCATCAGAAGGACACGCTTTGCGTGAGATCGTCTCTAGTTGCCGAGATATCGCCGCCGGCTTGCCATGAGAGACAGTAAAAACCTTGTTGCTGTGGCTGAAAGAATATCGAATCTCAACAAGCACCGCATTTATATACTATACAGGGTAGTGCAAGCCGTATTTGGCAAGATCGCTTTCGAAATGATCTTGAGCACAGTCAAACGGATAAGGTGCATTTTGTCTTCTAAACTGCAAGTCCCGTCGCCGATTTATTTCGCTCAAATGTTTCAAATTTCTCAACGGGACCGTACGAATCGCCGATAATTTCAAGAATCGGAATCAGAAATACAATGTGCTTTATTTATCCTTTAATTTCAGGCAAGTCTGGACCTTGTTGTGGCCAGTGTGATGAGACTCACAATCCATTGGCGGCCAAGAATGCTGTGGCACTATATAAGGCGACTTTCCGGTACATGCAGGGGTCTTTCTCATCGTACCATAATATCTCTGGGCACAGTTTTCAGCGAGAATAGATAAACAGGCTTTGTTTTCAATCATTTTTATACACCAAACAAATTCTTGCCGAAGTAGTCAGCGACAACCGAAAACCGGTCTCCCTTTCTCGAATCCAGCTGAAAAAGACGAACGTAGTGTGAAAAAGAAATCGTAGGTACAGCAAAACCAATATAAACAGAGGTGAGGCTCAAACCTTTTTCAAGAAAACATCGTGCTGCGTGGCGTTCGCTCTGGAGTCGATCTGAGCACGAGCAATATTTTCGACCATCCTGTGTTCCGGGGAGCAGACCAGACATTCTCTGTTGCGGGCATCGGCTTCAATGATCTCGGCGCCGCTACCGTCGCCGTCGTCTAGGCAGCGCAAGTGGTAGCTATGCTTGCACATGAAGTGAATTGACGGCAAGTCGAGACTTTGCGAACAGGCAGCACACTTGGAGGACTGGAAGACGATGGGCCCGGTCTGAAGCTCTTGCAGCCGCTGCTTCATTGCTGCCGTTTCCTGCTGAAGCGATTTGACGACACGCGCTGACTGCGGAATGGCGAGTATCAAGTACCAAGCTAATTAGAAGACACGCCCACCTCGCTCGCCGATTTCTTTTCAGCATCGAATTTCCTCGTCAAGTACTTGCGAACGGCGCCGATGGTCACACTTTGGTTCTGAGAGAGCACTTGCACTACCTGAAGTGGAGACATTAAATTTCGCTTGTCGATTTCGTCCAGAATTTGCACGAGCTCCGATTCGCTTGACGCAAAGCTCGAATTGTTCCTTTCGGCAAAGTAAAGCAGACTTTTGGTCCAAAGAGATGGGTCGTTTTCCCTGGAAATCATTGATGATTAAAATCGTCCTGCATCGCGCAAAACATACCCAAATTTGACGCAGGTATCCAGCACAAACTTGTATTGGTCATTTTTCATATAGTAATCGAGAATATCAGCGTAAATTCGCATTTTTTCGTATAAATACAGCGCGCCTGCTTGGTATTGGTGTATCTGACACAAAATCAACGCATGATCGGCATCGTATCGCGACTGTCACAAAATATTAAACACTGTCAAACACAGAAAACATATACCTCTGGATGCCGCAACACACGAAGAGCCTTCGATCGGTGTTCTCCGGCCGTTGCTGACATGTGATCAGAACTTACAGCAGCAGTGCCAAGTGAAAGGTTCAGTTCGATCAGAGTGTTGCATACAGCCAACAAGCTCGCTTCCTCCCTTTCAGAAAATGTCCGTCTTCCGGCATGAGTACCATCATCTCGTTCGACATACGAGTCCGCAGGACCAGAAAAAACAATGCCCCATCGGATTTCAAGAACGCGCTCTAAAAACGTCACGCAGCATTCATCCATGTCCACAAACAGAT
The DNA here is from genome assembly GCA_027604725.1 of Entophlyctis luteolus. Lineage (NCBI taxonomy): Eukaryota > Fungi > Chytridiomycota > Chytridiomycetes > Chytridiales > Chytriomycetaceae > Entophlyctis > Entophlyctis luteolus. The sequence continues at coordinate 84,538 of JADHYT010000053.1, read as the reverse complement.
GAACAAAATCTTCCGGAAAAGGTATAGTTTGTGGACCACTGATGATTTTCGGATTCGTTTTGCGACGCTGTCCCATAAGAATCATACCCCCGTTCTCAACTGTGGCTGCCATACTGGCAGTCATATCGTCGCCGCTGGTTAAAGCATCGCCAATTTCATCCTCTTCCGTGTCTTCCCTGGTGGTGGTACAAACCACTACAAGCAAATCGCTCATTTCGCTAGCCATTTCCCTCACAAGGACACCACCATATCGCCTCAGACAAGCCTCCATCGTCGCAGGGCTCAGGCCGTCCACCATGTATCCCACGGCGTGGGAATAGTCCTTTAAGTCTTCAATCACGACATCCAGGTATGCTTCATGCATCCCAAACCGGCGTGCGAGATTGGCCGCATGGGAAGCAAACCCTGCGCCACGGCAGACAGCCACGACAGTTTCGACATCAAAGGCAACGTCCGTGCGAGCAAGGAACGCATCCAATAGAGCATGCGCATTTGGCATTTTCGTATAACAGTTTATGAGAAGTGTGGTGTGATCATGGGTTGCGAGGTGCATATAGGTATGTGTGTGCAAGGTCTCCAAGAAAGTCGCCAGCAGTGGCGTTAGGTTCGCCGAAAGATATTTACGAATAACGTAGCTCGGTTCCAAATGAGACAGGGTGTGTAAATACTGTGTCATTGCTGGAGCGAACTCCCCTGTGGAGTAAAGGTAATCGCCGTGTCGCCTGTGAATTTCAATCTGGAGTGGCAAAGTGTCCGATTCAGCTGAGTTTGGAAGTCTGTCGATATTTGCCGCGCCTGATATGCTGGATGAAACTGGTAAAGGCAAGACCGAGCCCTCTGGTGCATTAACCACCGCAAGGGCGAGGGTGTACATATTCTTCGAAAACAGGTATTCCAATCGGAGTGTCATATCAATTTCTTCCAGTCGGTACATCTTGAACGAAAGGTGTGAAGGCGCTGAAACAGCACAGATCTGAAATTACCTTGCGATCGGCAGTCGTCACAAACAACTCGTCCCATTCTGACGCTACGCTGACTATTCCACTCGATCGCTTGCCCTTTGCGACGCCGGTGTCGAAGACGCCGTGGAATGCAATAAATTTGCACCTGAGGTCATACACCGTGAGTACTGTTCCAAGTCCAGGCTCATCAGCTTCGTCAACTTCTGTTTTCTTGATCGAAAATGAGCTCGTTTTCGGTGAAGTAACACTTTTTCGTCCGAGGGTGGAAACAGATGTTTGCATTGAAGGCCTAGAAACTACGACAAGGTAGTTTCGGAACCAGCTGATCATCGTTTTCTCCGACTCGATCATGAAGCACGACCCTCGACCGTTAGCGTCGTAAAAATATATCCCGTCATTCCGAGCAGTCACCATAGCTGCGCATGGATCTCGAAATGGAGTTGGAATTCCGCAGGACAGTTCGGCTCCGTACCGTTCATCGATGGTGGTCTGTGAATTTTGACCTAAGGGCAAGCCTATCAATTGAAACCAACCAGGATTTCCTTTGAACTCGTCGAATCGCACATCAGCACGCTGGAAGGCGTGGTTATGTACAGCAACGTCTGCATTGGGCCCTCGGTCTTTGGGGATTGCTGTTCCTTGAATCCGAGTCCTGGCACAACGCACCACCGTCAGTGTAACCAGCTGAATGGTTGCCAGTAGCTGAACAAACCTGTGATGACCTGTCCGGCTTCGCAAACAGCCTTCATTTTCAGCTGCTGCCTGGAAGGGTTTCCGACATCACCGCGAACGAGAAGAACCACCCCGTTCTCAAGCCCGACAGCAATTTGAGTGAGCGATTCAAGCGCCGCCACCGCGGTGACCTTGGACCATCAAAAAGGTTCGTGAGCACGGGGTGAACCGAATAAACCAAAAAAGTAACACGATACCGGAAATACGCGGTTATTCACTTGGACCGTTATAGTGCGGATGAGCAGCGGCGCATTAGTCGATTTGTCGATCTTGTCGAGGTTCCAGATGCGCAGTTGCGGGATGCCGTTGCTGTCGTCCTGGGAGCAAAGCCAACGTTTGTTGCGAACGAGGCAGCGAGCATGGGAATCAATCCAGGGACACGCACCCCGACAGTGAGGATCCTGTTTTCAGATCGCAGACACAGGATGTGAGCGACGTGCGAGTGGTGAGGCGTCCAGGAGAACACGGCTTCGAGGGCGCGGTTGATGATAGCGACGCGGTCGGCAGAGACGGTGGCGAACAGGGAGCCGCGCCCGGCGCACAGGAGCAGCGGGCCGTCCGCGACAGCGCTGTCCGGGATCGGCGGCGCAGCCACGGGAACGCAGGTGAGGGCGACGGCCTTATCCATAAACGATATTGCACAAGGAGTCTTTAATGAATTTAAATACCAGCTTACACACAGTTAAATACGGCTTCGAATGGAATAATTATGAACACGCAGGGGTGACGCCTGTGCATCCGGAAGGGTGGCTGGACCGCTAGCCGCCGCTGCTTCGGCCGCCGGCCTCGCTGCGGCGGAGGATTGCGAGTGCGCTCTCCATCGCGTCGCGCAAGATGTTTGCTGCCTCTCGCCAGTCGCTTGCATCAGGGCCGGTGTCATTGAGTTCTTCGCGATTGTATTCGCGTACTGCGTTGGAGAGCGCATTCACAGTCTCAAGAACCCTCCAGCGCGCCTGCATCACCTTCCGCGGAGACTCCAAGTAAGTAGTGGACATTGCAAATGTGGATGGTTGTTGGCCCTCGCGACGGTGGATCTCTGGTGCGTGCAGCTCCAGTTGCTGTTGTCGTTGGGGATCTTCGTAAGGATGCGTAGCTGGTGTAAATAGTAAAGGCGGCTGCTGAAAATATTGCTGAGTTGGTTGAATCTGCGGGAGATAGACTGTATCATCGCTTCTGTTCCCGAATTGAACAGGAATTGGCAACGGTTGCTCCGGTTCCGAAATTCTATGCGAAATGTCAAGGCCTTCATTTGAGGTGTGTATTCGACTAAATTCAGAATGCTGATGACGAAGTTCTTCGGCAACTGGCGCCAGTAGAGGTTGCTGATAAGGATTATTTGGGAAATACATTGGCAATAAAGGATTTGTTGGGCTTGAATCTGATTGCTGTGCATCAGTTGAATCAGCAGCCATATCTAATCGCCGTTTTGTGGCGACTTTCGGAAGCGATGAACCTCTTCTCTTGCGCAGTTCCCGCTGCGCAGCAGCGTTACTGGTGCTTGCGGAAGCTCCAGGTGTATAAGAGCTTCCACCTGAAAACTCGTCCGAATCTTTCGAGTCTAGTCGCGAGGTAGCAGCTCGTTTCCGACGGCCCCCGGACACCATGGAAGTTCCGTCAGGCAGCCTACGTCTTTGTGTCGATGAAAACGGTTGTTGCTTGTCATTAGTTTCGGGATTTCCGAGCTTTGAAATGGATTCTGAATTCACTCCTTGAAAATTTTTCGAAGTCTCTCCAATCGTGCGACGCATAGTATCGATTGATCGCATCCACTGAAAATGAGCAATGAGATATTAGTTTCATGTGAAGGAGACGTGACGAAAAACAAGCAACAGTGGAGATTACGAAGGCAGGACTAATTTTTGAAGGGGAAAAATTTTCCCTTCAATTTGGACAATTCAAGGAATTTAGACGCCGATACGCAATTTGTTTTTAGGATAGGCGTGGTATAACTTACTCTTCCAACCATGCTTCCATTCAGTCCAAATTCTTTTGCGGCAATGTTTCTTCCTTTCGCCAGACCCACTTCAGCGACACGAATCTTTGTATCTATTGTGTAAGACTTTCGAGAACCTGATCCTGTGTGCTTTCCCACCGCTATTGGAGTATGAAGCGATTCACTCGCTGAATGTGTGTCAGACACTGAGTCTGGAGGATCGTCCGCCACCAGTGTTGTTGAGTGCATTTGGTTGGGAAAACCGGACTCTGAGGGCTGTTGAGGAATAGTGTACTGCTCCTCGATATGCAGAACCTGCTGCAAGTTTGAAGGTAGCGAATGATCAGCTTGAGGTTGGGAACGCTGGTAAAGTTTGTATTTGAGACACGAGCGGTGGTTGGCGGATCCGCCACACAGATTACCTCAGCTTCCGCCGAAAGGCGTCGTGGGACAGACCGGGATTCAGGGATTTGGAAGGAAGAAGCACAGTCGGTGGAAGCGGGCAAATGGGGGTGGGTGGAGATGGCTTGCGAGTGTTCGGCGTGCGGCGGTGGAGAGGGAGCGGGCGAGGCGGCAAGTTGGTCTGAATCTGGGAAATGGCGGCGGGCAGACGCTCTGCGGCGACGGCCGTGCATGCGCGTGAGCGGCGGCGGGAGCGGGACTGGCGGTGCAGCACAACAAGCACCGGCGGGCGGAAGAGGCGCGGCAGCAGGCAGGGGGGTGCGTGTGGCGGGGTGCTTTTGTGAGCAGCCAGTGGCAGGTGCAGTGGCGAGGTTGGGAATGTGGGCTTGACTCGGCGCGCCCGACGCGCTAATTGATTGGCGACTGACTCGTTCGCCTTCCTCTAATCTAAGCCACCCCGCAAAAATTGAACGCCACGACAGCACAACTATCATCGCGTTCGCGCTTGCTTCCTCTACTCCACGCGCAGTTCGCCCGCTGGCCCCGTGCGCCGGCTTGTGCGTGTGGGCGTGTGACTGGTGTGACCTGGTCGATCACCGACGTGTTCAGCCCGCGGCATCGCGCGGGACACGCGCCCCCTGGGATGCCATGCAATGCGACGCAATGCAATGCAACGCGTCGAGCGAACCTTACAGAAGCAGAAGCTGCAGAAGACACGGAGCGACCGACTGTATGTGCGCGTCAGTGCGAGTTGAGATACGCCAGCACCGCCTGCCCGCGCCGCCGCTGCCGCCGCTCGTCCGCGTTGATCTGTGCGCGCGTGCGCTGGCGCTGCGGCGACCCCGCCCGTCCCGCCCGCCGCCGCGCGCGCTGGAGTTCCGCCTCCGCCCGCAGCTGCTCCTCCACGGACTTGCGGAACGTATCCCCCACGCGCCGCCTCCCCGCTCCCGCGCTGCCGCCACGCGCCCCGATTCCCTCGCGTCCAGTCTTAATGTACTGCCGCACCGCCGTTGTACGACCGCCGTCGTTGCCGCCGGTATCCCCACCACCGCCGTCGCCTCCGCGTCCGAGCCCCGAGCCGTGCGTCCACCCGGCCGCACGCAGCATCCGGTACGCCGCATCCCGCTCGCTGAAGGCGTAAACTGTCGGTGCACGCATTTTCGCCGCGCCCGACTTCTCCAGTGCCGCGTGGACGTGCGTCGTGAGGGTATCATGTGTTTGCGCCTCGTGCGCAGGAATAACTGTTTCGCATATCGTACAGAGTAGCGCGCCGTCGTCGCTGTCGGGTTCGTCATTCCCGTCAATGTCGCAGCTTTTCCCCTGAAGATCGCCGTCGGTGCTGGAGGATTCGGCTGTTTGCGGCTTCGGCTTCGGAAGCAAAGACGCTTCAGACTGCGCAGCTTCTCTGACCAACGACCGATAGAACGACGCTGACGATTCCTGATCATCAGCGCAGTCACGGCGTTTTTCGTCAACAGCGGTCGCCGGCCGAAAGTCGACAGGAGTCCTGCCCGTCAGTTGCGCATAGGCGTTCCACGCAGACATCAAATATATTTTTTCGCAAACCAATAACAAAAAAATAAAGTTCCTTTTTTTTTTTCTTTCCCAATCTACTCTGTCTGCACACTGACGGAAATGTTGGAAGCTGTGTAAGGCAGAGAAGCCTGAGCAGTGCCGATTGCAATACCCAGCTGCTGCGCAGCATCCACGACAAAAGTTTTCGCGGCTGCATACTCCAAAATCGCCGTCTGGTTGGCCAGAGTGCCCTTCTCCTGGTCCACTGTCTGGATCAGAGGGAACTTCGGCGAAACGACGCTTCCGCCTTTCGGCACAAGGAGACCCGCGGAACCAAAGTTCACGTTGATTGTTCCTGCCACCTTGTTGTTGAATTGCGGCATGGTCACAGTGGATGTTATCGTGTAAATGGTGTAGTCTGTGTCAAACGGATTATTGACAGTCACGGTGAGATCCGCCAGGTTTCCGGACCCAAAAACTTGGAAAGCAAGCGCTTCTGTCAGAACAGTGGTGTTCAAGTACATCACACTGGACGACACGAGCACTGGGGCTGGGCTCGGACCGGAGATAGTGGCTGGAATTGACATGGCCGCGAATGTTGACTGCAGTGACGTGTACGAGATTGTGCTCGATGTACCCTGGATAGTAACCTGCGCGGATTCGCCAGCAATAAAGCCAGCCATGAGAGCAGTGACGACAGCCGCGTTTGACGAGTCGCCCGAGATAGTTCCACTGGTGGTGATAGCATTGTCGCCCGGAACTAGAGCCACCTGCGGAATGACAGCGGTTCCGACCTTGGTCGATCCAATCATCAAGTCGAACGTGGCGTCAGCGTGTGTGGTTAGGGTCAAGGTTGACGGGTTGTTCAGAACAACGGACACTTGCAGCTTCACGCCGGTGGAGTCTCCGCCAACAATCAAGGTCTCCTTCACGACGAGGTTCTTCAATCCATCGAATCCGGCAATTGTTAGAGTATCGCTCAAAGGAAGCGCCAGCTTCACAGTACCGGCGTCAGTTGACGCGACTGAAGTTGCGGTTCCTTTTATAGCGACGGACGCGGATGACGAGACTCCGAGAGTGTAGAAGAAGCTTTCGAACAGAGCCTCTTGGCCAGCAATCGCGTTAAATGCGGCATTGCTGATGGATGTGGTGATAGTGTGTGTGGACATGTCCGACGTTGCGGCTGTTGTGTCAGTCTCCAATGTCGCAAACGCAGTTCCGGATTTGACGTCGTAAAAGGTCAAAGATTGCGCAACGGACTGAACCGACACAGAGAAGTCATACGGAAGATTGAAGGTTGCTCCAACTTTGGCAGACGACAGCAGGGTCGTCATTCCGGTTTGGTCGCTCGTAATCATCTCAACTCCCATTGCGGGAATCTAAACCGAACAATTAGTTTACATTTCTCTATGCTTAATCATGCTACTCACGCTCAAACCAGAAATAATTGGTGAAGTCAAAGTTGGGGATGGGACGAACACGTTTAGTTTGAGGGTAGTCAAACTGGCGTCAAGCCAGGACGCGCCGAGGGAGCTAGACTTTCCAATGACAACTGTTGCGAGGCCGCTTCCACCCAGAACGCTTTCGAACATCGCGGAAAGCATATCCTCGTTGTCCAGCTTCATATAACCAGTCATTGGTACAGAGTTCACACCGGGAGTCATGGTCAATGCCGTTGCTGCTAGCGACCCAATGGATGTGCCATTCACTTCAAGACCGAACGAAACGTCGCCCATCGCGATGGTGATGCTGCTGGGGTTGACAAGGTCGGCAGTGGTGGCAATGTGAATACCATTTGTCGAGTCGGAAGTTGGCAAATCGAAAGCAACAACGGTGACGTTGGTGAGGGCGTCAAATCCACCGACAGTGACTTTTTTGTCGAGGAGCAGATTCTCGAAGACCATTCCGTACGCTTCGGCGTTGGCAGTTCCGACAAGCCTCCACGTGAAGCTGGCATCATTAATCAGCGCAGACGAAAAGTTCGCCATGGCGTTGGTGTCAGAAATGTTGAAGGTTGAGCCAATTGAGATGGCGCCGGACTTGGGGTACGTTCCGTTTACGATGAGTGGCGACAGTCGCAGGGTGCCCAACAAAATGTCCGAGGTTGAAGTCGACCAGTAAACACTGACAGGGTTGGGGAACGTCAATTCAGCGTCCATGTAGCCCGCCTGAGTGGCTTCACCAGCACCAGAAAGGTAGAAGGAGTTTTCAGCGATGCTAGAAATGGAGTTCGACGAAAGTGAGAGCACTGATCCGGTGACTGCGCTTTGGGCTATATCAGTCAAGTTCATCTTGACGCCAAGGTCAAGCGTTTTGAAAGCAGCGTTGAGCCAAGAAACTTTCGCGCCATTGCTGATGACGTGGTCTCCCAAAACCGTGACCGGGACAACTCCACCAGGGGCAACAACGGCAGCAAGCTTCTCATTCACATCAAGCCCAGAAGTGTTTGCCGGAGCAAAAATGACACCGGAAAGAGTGAGAATGTTCGAGCCTGGAACCATGATTACGTTGTTGGCTGTCATGTTGCCTTGTCCGTTGCCCATGGTGAAGTCAAATACACATGTTCCCATATCAATTGTGATCGTGGAAGGATTTATGATTGCGGTGGTAACATTGACAGAAACTTCGTTATTTGGCGCGTTTCCAGCATCAAGCCCTTTCACAGTAGTCTGGAATTTTGATTAAAATTCCTATATGGGAGGACGGAAAGGTTACCTGATTAAGCCCTGCAAACCCACTCATGGTCACAATTTTGTTCAGAGAAATTCCGTTCATGGTGATACCAAGAGCTTTCACGGTACAGCTTCCTGACAATCGCCACGACCAAGATGTTCCCTGAATCATGTAGACTGAGAAGAGCCCGACCGCAGTTGTGTTCGCAATTACGAAGGTGCTGTTGAGTGAAACGTCACCATAGCCACCGCTCGCAGAGATGGGTTGCAGCGTCAATGTACCAAGCAGCATGTCTGGTCCATCGTTAACCCAGTATACACTGACAGGGTCCGGGAAGGAGATGTCGGCGCTGATGGCACCAGTGTTTGTGGCATTTCCAGAGGACGTGATAGCAAACGACTCTTCTGTGACTTTCGCAATGGTCGAAGAACTCAAGTTGAGCTGGCTTCCGTCCAGGGCCGATTGGGCAATCTTCGGTGCAATTACGAACACGGCAAGCAAAGCAATCACAACGATTCCAATTGCCAAACAGACGACCAAGATGATAAGCCGTTTCTTGTTCCACACAATTCCACAGACTTTTTTCCCTTGCGGTTCTGAGGGAAATGGGGGCTCAGAGTATTTCAGACAAGAACAGGAACACTTACGCTGCTGCTGGTCTCCATCTTCTACTTGATCTATGTTCTTGTCAGCCATTCTAAGCAGCACCGTCTAGTCTACTTTTTCCGCAGAAGTAAAAAGTCATTAATCTCCCAAACTTGAAAAAAAAATTTACCTCGAAAATTTTAACTGAAAATTCAAAAGAATGATTGTTGTCACGTTTATTGTTGAACTCATCAATACATAAGTTCTCCAAAATAGTGTAAAGTAATTCTGAGATACCTAGGTGCTATTGCATATTCAATTGGATTCCTGGTGTTTTGTGGGTTTTATAACAATAACACATGGGCATCACATGGGTTTTATTTCGTTCATGGAGTTATTTTAGTGAAAAGCTAGCGGTTGACACTTGGAATATACAGCAGGCCTCAATATGTATGGAGTGAAGATGAGTGGTTTATCTGAAGATGGCAAAGAGGAGATTGCAACGGATTATAGTCTTTTCTCTGCATTTTTTGCTTGTGGGGACAGCCGATTAATTTGATACCAAACTAATTAAATGCGTGAGACAAGTTTGCAAACGGATCACTCTGCGCGGTCGGTGCTGGGTTGCGTTTCTTTCTCAGGCCGTGAACGCACAAGCGCGGTAGTGAAGCACTAATTGAATATGGAGACATGAATTAAATGATCTGCTCAGACTGCGACAACAAAATAGGACGGTACACATGTTTATCATGGTTTCAGAAGTGAGACACAACTGTGAATTGTGATCCCCACTGTTGTACATTAGGTTTTCCAGACGGAAGAGCAACATTTAAACGGCACTAAAAAGTACTCTCAAGCCTATAGGAGGCGGGCAAGGCCAGCCTTGGAGTTGGTGAAGGGAGCGGTCGAAATTGAAAGTCCGCCCAAACCGCAAATGCAAATAAGCTCAATCCTTATTACGGCAGTAGCCTCTGCCGTTGCCGTGCAAGCGCAGCAGGGCGTGATCGGCGCTGACGGACGCTGCCAGTCCTTTGCCGCGTTCACTCCGTCATATTCGACGGGAACGTTCCAGTGCATCGCGCCAGGCACCGTGATGCCAGTGTGCTCGGCGTTCTTTCAAACATCCAGCCCCACGTTCTGGTTCACAGTACAGGACGATGGCAACGTGGGCCTGTACTACTGCAATGGCATCACGGCATACGCAGGCGGCGGTTACACATGCCCCAACTCGACGCACTCCATTTGGGTGTCGTATCAGTACACGGGCGCCGCTGTGAGCACCGCGTTCACCTACAACTCGAACGGCGATATCACCACATCAGGTGGCTACGCATTCTCACTTGGAACTTACGGATCGGATGGGCTGTTCTGCGTGAACGTTCTGACGGGCGGATTAGCATTGTTCAACGCGGGGTCGGCGTCACTGACGAACGCGATATGGACAGTCTCGTGCACGACCACCTCGTGTAGCAGCGCTGTATGGGGCACCGGATATCCGTCGAACGCATCAGACCCGGGCCCCGCCGCAATTATCCCGTCATCATCCACCACAGAGGGCCTATTGGCGCTATTCACCGGAACGTCCACATCCGCCCCGACATCCACAGCCGCCGCAGCGTCGTCGGCGGCGGCGCCAACGACGACATCAACGGCGACGGCCAGTGCTTCTACGTCGTCTGGGATTCCGGTCGGCGCAATATCCGGCGGTGTTGTCGCCGGTGTGGTTGGGATTGCCGCTGCGTGCCTGTTCTTCTGGATGAAAGCGCGGAATGCACGGCACGGCGATATCGGCCCGCGTCCGGACGTGAGGACGCCGGTGCAGGCGTCTTTCAACGAAAGCAAACACCTGGGCACCCAAATTGACAAAGCCAAGAACGAGTCAGCAACGCCCCCCATAGTTCCACTTCAAAGCCTTGAATCATATAACCCACCTCCTCTCGAGCTGTATGCAGCACCGGCTGGTGTTCGTTCCTCCGTCACGTTGGATGGTTACGTCGCGGACTACGACTTTTCGAACGTCGGTTCCTGGACCGTGGAGCAAGTTGCAACTTGGGTGCAAGTGTATGGTGGTGGTGTGGCTGGTGCGGCGCGAGTTCGAGGTACTATCGCTGTTTGGTTAGGTTTTGCTGAAAATCCGCTTTGCAGCTCTCAGGATAGACGGTAGCGTTCTCATGGCGCGCCCGGTAGAGGAAGTAGCAGATATGTTGGCTTCTGATACACTTGGTGGTAAAGTACGGCTTCACTCCGCGCTGTCGTTGTTGGTACAGCAACCTTTGTGAAAATTTCGACTTCTACAGCCTTGTAAGATGTGGTAAACCTCCGCCCAATGTAATCTTTTCGTTTGGTGCTTTGATTAGTCGTTTGGAGTTTCGGCCGAATTGCATTTGCGATTCTAGACTTCATGCTTTTGCCGTCGTCCGACACTTGAAAATAAAGCCAAAAAAAATTTCTCGACGATCACAAACTTCTTAATGATGATTGTGTCTAAGTCACTCCGCAGTCTTGGCGCCGCTTCCATTAAGAGTCCTCTTCCACAGACAGAGGGTAGGAGTTTTGCTGCAAGGTTGGGCAAAGTGGCCGGTATTCTGCGTTGCGCACCCCAAAAACTACCCCCAAGTGGTCCGCTGATTCGACGTGGATATCAGTATTTCAATGAGGGTAATGAGGTCGCCCGAGCCGGACATCTCTAACATCACAGTTTTGTCAACTGGCATAGCGTCAAGAAAGGCACTGCTGGTTTTGTACTTATTTGGCAGTTCATATCCCGCCTTCCTCAAGGATATTATTGCCACTTTACGATCGGGAACTCCAAGCCGGCCGTATGTAGCAAGGCAAATTGACTTGAAGACACACTGAAAATTGACAACTACAATTTCCGAGTTTGTAAATGTCTGCTGCATTCGACGTCCTTCCGCTGGCGAAGTGTCTGTGGACATCGTGTCCGAGAGAATTGATGCCATGCAGCGCGTTATTATGCAAACTGATCGTGACAGTATACGTTGGAACGTCTTTTTAAAGAGGAAAAAAAAGTATTTCGGACTCAGCTGCGCAGTGCAACTTGAGCATCTTTATCGCTTTTAGTTCAGCGATTCCAACTGTTGAAAAATGAGATTGAACAGTACTGTGTTGAACATTCCCGCAAAACAACCGGCGGCTTTTATGGCATATTATGAAGATGCTCCGAGCAGAGGCTAAATGTCGTGGATGGCATCATAAATGAATGACAAAAAAAGAAATAGAATTTGTCATGTTTCGTGATTACACCGCGAGCTTTAACTTGCCGCGATCCGTTCAGAACTTCACGCAAAACTATGTCGACTCTTCGCCGCCCGCTCCCAACGGGAGTTTATGTCCCAACCATGACGTTCTTCAACCCGGACACTGAGGATGTCGACATTGAAGCCGTGAAGAAGCACGCCGTGCGCCTGGCTCAGGCGGGCGTTGCGGGACTAGTGACGATGGGATCGAACGGCGAAGCGGTGCACCTGGCTTCGGAGGAAAAGATCGCGGTTACGCGTGCGACCCGCGAGGCACTCGACGCTGCCGGTTTCGAGAACGTACCGGTCGTGGTTGGCGCATCAGAGGCTTCCGTTCGCGGCACCCTGAGACTCATTGGCGAGTGCGCGGCAGCCGGTGGCGAGGCGGTGCTTGTTTTGCCGCCGAGCTACTACCGTGCGCAAGTCACCGAGCAAATGGTGTACCAGTACTTTATTGAAGTTGCCGATGCTTCGCCGCTGCCGATAATTCTGTACAATTACCCGGGCGCGGTTTCTGGCGTTGACATGGACTCGGATCTGCTGATCCGCATCGCGCAGCACCCGAACATCGCAGGAACGAAGTTCACGTGCGGGAGCACCGGCAAGTTGACACGCGTGGCACGCGCTACTGAAGCCGCGACTCCGTTTGCGGCAGGATCCGGATACATGGCCTTCGGAGGAATCTGCGACTTCACAGTGCAGACGCTCGTGTCTGGCGGTTCGGGAATAATTGCTGGTGGCGCGAACGTTTTCCCAAAAGTTTGTGTGCGTGTGTGGCAGCTGTATACGGAGGGGAAAGTAGAGGAGGCGATTGCCCTGCAGCGGGTGCTGAGCAAAGGTGACTGGGTACTCACGAAGGCTGCGATTGCAGGCACCAAGAGCGCCCTGCAGAGCTACTTTGGATACGGCGGGTACCCGCGCCGCCCGCTGCCGCGTCTCGACGACGCTGGAGTTGCGGCCATTAAGGATGGCATCGCGGAGGTCATGGCCGTTGAGGAGTCTTTGTGATGTTTGAAGTCACGTTGAAGAAAGTTCAGTTTGATATGAACAGCGACATTCACTTGCATCCGCTGCCGGCGCCGCCGCCCCTTGCGAAGAGCCCCATCGTTGCCGCTGAGTTCCCCCGTCTCCGCTTCTCGTATTCTCCTTCACATGACGGTTGGGCGTCTTTGGTTGTTTTTCCTTCTGACATCAAGCCAGGCATTGACACCCACCTCCTCGTCCTGTTGCACGGCCTGGGCGACACGCATTCAAACTTCATTACTTTCGGAAAGCGAATGCAGCTTCCGCAAACTGCAGTTGTGTCTATAGGTGGCCCGCATTCGCTGCTCCCACCAGTTGTCATTGCCGGCTTCGCAGTCAACGATAATGACGAAGAGGACGGCAATGCGTGGTTTCCATCATTCGATGCCCTGGGACAAGATATTCCTCCGACCTCGGCAGTCGCTTTGTCGGGACTCGCGCACACGCGCAATCTTCTTATCGAGTTTTTGGACACTTGCGTGTTTGTGTCTGAGCGCTGGGGTGGGGCCAACACGAAGCGCGTATTTTTGTTTGGGTTTTCGCAAGGAGGTTGCGTGGCGCTGGATTTGGCACTCGCGTTGCGGCGGCGGCGGCGTGCAATCGGCGGAGTGGTTTCTATGTGTGGATGGCTTGAGGTCGGCATGGGTACGGAAGACGGAAGTGGCGCCGCGGATGCGGATGAGGTGCAGGTCGCTGGGCAGGCAGAATGCGTTGACGGCGACGTGCTGGTGGTGCAGGGCGATCGCGACGCGACCGTAACAGCAGCTGCGTGGCGGCTTAAGCAGCGGTATCTTGACGAGCTGCTGCTGAAGGGCAGCGGGACTGCAGCGGATGTGGCGGTGATCGCAGGGAAAGGGCACGCGCTGCCGGGACGCGATCGCGGCGAGATGCAGCGCGTGATGGAGTTTCTCGCAGCGCGCATGGCGCTGCGCAATCCGCGGCTGGAGGCCCTGACAGGCCTGCACGCCGTCGCCACTGGATGAGGGAAGCGCCAGTACGCGTATTAATTATCTGCATGCCGCTTGTGGGCCTCTGGCTGTAGCACCAACAGCAGAGATTCAATAGTTCTTGCGAAGTAGGCAGACGAAACTCGCCCGCGCCTAAAGCTTATTCGGTAGCGCACTCGTCGCAATGACACTCTGCGGCGGACAGGCTTCCCAATGACTTCATAACCTTTATACTCAAGGCCATTCCTACGCCCCACCGACGAAGTGAAAATTGCAGCGGTAGCCTGGTTCGGCGGATGAGCGGATACTATGGCGTCAAAAGGGTGTCCGAGCCGCTGCGGCCTTGGCGTCGGCGATTATCAACGGTGGTACAAATTAAATTTTATTGCGATTGTTCGGACGCGCTCCAAACCCGAAGTTGCTTGAGACGGATTCCTTTTCCGCCACTTGAGTGAACTTTCGTTTCACGGATCCTCGCCGCGCATCGTTGCTGGCGACTTGCTGCAACGACGACATTGAAAGAGCCCGGGTTAGCCGATCAATCTCGATCTGCTGTATCCCAAGTTTGTGGTTCAGTTCGATGCGTGACAGTTCCCAAGCGTGATCTCGCTCTCGAATCACGTTCCGGAACTCTTCTTCTGCCAAAGAATTATTGGCTTGGAGTTCCGCCAATGAATTCCGAAGTCTTGTGTTCTCAAACTTTTGGCTTTCGATAATCGCTAGTAGTTCTTCCACATATCGTGTTTTCTCCGCGAGAGATCGGCGAAGGCTGAAGAAGATTTCCCGGTTATCATCAGAAAGTTCCACAGTGCTGGCAGTGCTCAAATCATTTGCATTGCTTTTTTGCATGTCATCGTTGTTGTGGAACTTGATATCGTCATGACTGGGTTTTCTTTCGTTTGAGCTGGCGAGGAAACTGTCCACGCCTAACTCCCTCATAGCGATGGCCGCAGCCTGTTACGGTGGCATTAAAATTCCCATAGAAGAGGGAATAAGTGCACCGGGACGCACCTCAAGTTTCGCAAGCCTCTGGTTGGTTTGAAAAACTTGTCCAAAAAACTCCCGAGTTCCCACAGCTACCTTCCAGATTTCACGACCTTCGGATTCTAGAAATAGTGAATATGCCGGTTTTGGTAGGTTCTTGCGATGCGTATACATCGTTAGCGCGGTCAGCGGAAACTCTGCGAGCTCCTTGCTCTTTAGCGCAACGAGTGCTGCCTAGAAAGCGAGGCAGTTAATACACACATTGCAACAGTTTGTCGATGAGGACTTACCTCCTGCTTCGCGGCGGCGGACGTTGAGCACGGTGGACCTCTGAAGACGAACGTGTCTACGAGGAGGTCGAAGCGAAACTGGTCGCCCTGGTGGGCCGGGCGGTAGTGTGGGGGTTCGAGCCAGCTCTGCTGCGTCAGTGTGTTGAGGTCGTTGCAGTAGGTTATGCCTTTCATTCTGGGGAATTTGGCATTGTGTGTGAACGAAGGTGTTGATTGCCAATCGTGGCGAGATGCACGCTTGCATCGACGCCGCATATGCACGCGCGCGCATCGTTGATATTGTGGCCAAGCGCGTGCGGAAGGACGCGATTCTCGTACCGTCGTTCACCGACATCGCCGCAATCGGTCGCGCCGCAGAGAAAGCCGGTTGCTCGCTTGCATATGCATCGCGGTTATGGCTTCCTCAGTGAGTCAACAGAGTTTGCGTGGGCATTGCAGATCGCAAGATATCGATAATCGGTCCTTCGTGTGAAAACGTTGGAACTGAGTACAACAGTGCTCACTCGATCTTATTATATGACAGTCGTTGCGGATTCTGGTCCTTGTGGCGGTGCGAACAGTGCCATAGCGTTTGCAAAGCCATTGTTTGCAGAAGCTCCGCCTGGAACAACAAAGCTGTTGCTGGAGGCTGTTGCTAGTGACTGGTGGACGCATTCAATGCTTGTCAAAGGTCTATCTAAATGGTGTACATATTTCCGCATTTCATGGAAGCGACTGCTCCATTTACTTGCAAATATTGTATGCAATTAGTTTATCATGGTGCCAAACACATCGAAGTCCAATTGTCGGGGAAAGCTTCGGCAATTTCCCTCAGTGTTCCGAACTTGAATGCTACGTTCAGGTTTTGGAGTTATTTTCGGGGGTCATCAAGCACAACACACCTCATTGTTATTGTTTCAGCGCAACAACAAAAATAATTCACAGGATCCCGGTTCTTCTCCAAATGCTTCGCCAGTGAGTTTTCACTTATTTGAAACCACAAAATTGCCATTCAAGAAATCTTGTTTCATTAGCTTGCTCTTTTTTTTTCAAACACAACAACTCTTGATTCAGAGCTGGTATTTCAACAGATACTTTGACAGATATTGCCAGACACCAGGTATTTTTGCCAGATACATGCCAGATGCTGGATACTTCCTGATCAATCTGCCAGGTGATCCTGACATACTATAATCCAATTGCTTTTCACTGTAAGCTGTGTCAAAGTACTGTGTGTAAATATGATGAAAGAAACTTTATAGGAGATTGTGAGCTGACTTTCAAATCAGTATGCTGCATTTGCGAAACCCAGAACAAGGTCGGGCACCAAATCGAAAGCAAAGGACAGGTGCGCTCCTTCGGAAATCTGCTTCGAATGGGTGACCAATCGACAGTGCCGGCTGTTATAGAGGCGCTCTGGGATATTTTACGCTCCTCTGAACGAGTTACCCTCGCAACTCCTTTTATTTCACCCTCTCTTCCCATTCCCACCCACACTTCCTTTCCTGATTGCCAGTGTAACCATCGCCACCATTATAGGAACATGGTCACTGGGATGATGAGGGTGTGGAAACCCAACAACACCATTCCGCTCCCCGCTCAAGTATTCGCGGTCCACATTACCCAGCACATGCGTCACTGCCAGCGAGTTCGCGTGTACCAGACATAGTCGATCACGCACCGGAATCCCGGCGTGAAGTTCGTGAAGTCAAGCTCTCCGACGCTTGCGTATGCGCTCTCAAGGTCGAAGGTGTGGGTACAACAAGCGATCGCAAAGATGTAGTTGAGTTAAGTTGTTGTGATTCAGGTAGAGGATTGTAAGAAATAAGTTGAAGATCGACGGGGAAAGGTTTTGGATGTGCATTCCGCCGATGTCGAGCACAGCCCGTTTTCCCGCGGCATCAGCGCTGGCTGTCGAAAACCCAGTAGTAACATTGGCAGCAATAGCAGGAGGAAGACCGTTTGAGAAGGATGATTCGTCCTCGGTGTTTCCGAGACCGAGACTGCTTCCGTTCGCGCTGTTCTGAGTGCGCGTAGCAGCTGCGGCGATACGCGCGTGGTGGTGCGGTGAAGCCGATATCTGGCTCTGAGCAAGACGACCCCGCTCGCGGTCGACCACCTTTGTGGCGCGGGCGCCAGCTGAGAGGAACGACAGAGATGAGTGCACAGAGCCGTGTAGCGAACCGCCGCCGCCATGGAGTAGCAGCGAACGCAGATCTTTGTCCCTGTCGCGAAGGTCCATAGATGCCATGCGCGGCGCACGTTGGTGTCAGATGCGGATGGACGTTGACTTTGTTGGAAATCTGCACACATCTAGCCCGCGTTTGGCTGTCTTCTTCAGGCACCGCGCGCATCCGGCCCACCTGCCGCTGCCGCCCATCTGTGCTTCGACCCCAGCGGCGGCTCCTTCAGCGTTTTCGTGTTCGTTGCCCTGTGATTGTTCGCGTAGTCAGGAACTCCGACCGTTTACGTATGCCAGAATCACTCACGATATCGTCGAAGAAATATTGTTGAATAGCTTTCGAACGTCTATGTTTCCTGAATGCATAGGAGCAATACTCGGTGTTCGTGTTCGCGTCGTTCGATCACTGCAATTTTCTCCTGTCCGTATTTCGCTCGCCGTGTGAATGCTTATGGCATCGCGCAAGTCCTCAAACTTAATTGACACACCACCAGCGTTCTGAATCGGTCATCAACAATGTGAGCTATATTACTGACGGAAAACTCACGAAAGAAGCAGCGCTTCGCAAACTTTCGCCTTCTTTTCGTCGTCCAGCAGAAGACGACCTCGTTACAGTCAGATTGTTTGAAGGACTATCGCTGAAGCTTCCAGAGGTGCGATGTACAAACGAAGTGATCAAAGCAGATTGGCTGGATCCAACATTCTCTGAGGGAATGCGGCGGTCGTCAGAAAAATCGGCGCCAATTCCGTCCTGAAATTGTTTTGACGAACCAAATGCTTGAGAACTGTTTAACAGCAGAAGAACTTTTTCTCGCGACAAATCGTCGAAGCTTGTGTCTCTCAGACCGAAAAAGCATTTGTCGTCAAACGTGACCGGGGTAACATCAGACGCAGCAGCTTTCTGCCCATTCAAATCATTAATCGCAGAAAATAGTTTTGGTATGCTTGTAGTGCACGGAAACGACGTAACATAATGAGAAATTTTGGAACCGAGCTCTGGGACAGAGAAAATATCTGAAATAGCTTTCAGATGATCTATCAATAACGCCACCGTTGCAAAATACACATCTGATTCCGCATTTACGTTTTCCTTGTCCTTTAAAACGCTATTGTTACAAAGTGAGCAGTCATCAAAAATCCTCACTTTTATCGAATACAAAAAATGCAGAGTCCGGGCCACTCCGTCAGACCCGACACCGAAGCGTTTCACTAGAGTAATCAAAATAGAACCCACAGCAATGTAGTCCGCTGGTCCGTTGGATTCTGATAGTACATAAATGCGCAGTTTATCAAAGAGAGCAGAAGAAAATTCGACGTCGGCCCATTTATACGGATCGTGTTCTGATATTTCAAGAGAAAATGTGCCAACCAAAAGAGCAGCAGTCAGTAGACGAACTTGTTGATGTTTGTCGGCGAGGAACTGAACCACAGGGACTAGCAAAATTGGACTTATTTTGGCAGACATTGTCACGCTCAAACGTTTCGATTGTGATTGCCGCAAAGTCACCGCGGAATCTGTGATTTCACCGATTTCGACTTCGTTGCGAACCGTTAAATCGCCCACACAGGCTCTTCTAACCGCGACAACTTTCACTAAACATTCCAAAAGATTCACTTTGACAACGTTTGCATTATCTCCGTTTCCAGCGGCTGTGAGTCGATTGACAACAAATGCAACAATATCGTTCATTTGCATTGGATAAACAATATGAACTGCTAGTGTCGAAATGCAATCGACTACAGCGTCAAGAAGAACTCCTTCTGCTGGTTTTTGAGTTTTTTCGGTGTCATTCGCATTGATTCGACCGGATAAGACGCCGACCAAATTTTCCAGCACTTCCACGACAGCAATGCCGACTCCTGTTCCTCCAGAAAGCAAAACTTTCACAGATATTATTATTCCAACGGTGGTTTCGATTGAGTTATTCTTCGAAATGTCAACCAATGCGTTTCGAAGGCGTTCCAACAAGCTGCCAAGCAAGACGTATTGTGTCTGCGGCGCTACGCCGTCTCGGACAAGAATTACAATCGACTCAACAAGCTCCGTGTCATGCCATCCACCTACTCCTTTGTCCGAATCCAGGAAAGCCCAAACAGCGCTCAAGCAAGCCTTCAACCCAGAAGAACTGGCATTGGACGTAGTCGACAAATTACTGATGATGCCTACACCACTCATGTTTCCAAGAAGAGTTTGAAGCGCACTCTTTGCGTCCTTGGAAAGAATGGAACTTGTCACGAGGTCATCTGTGACGGATCCAGCTCGGGTGGGCGGGGTCAATTCCCCCGCTCCAGCAACAGGCGCAACCTTCTCTGAAAATGATGCGTAACGCTCGCGCTTGAAAGTGTTAAGGAGAACGGTAATCATATTTGGAATGTGAACTTGGATCGCGCTTGTCGTCACCAAAAAGGATTCGGTACCGCAAACCGACCGCAGGGCACGAAGGCCACTTAGGTGCATCCTAACGATGAATATCGATTAATTCTTCAGGTTATTTTCTGGAGCATACTTTCGCTGTAACGTCATGTTCTTTCCTGTGTAAGTGCACTGCGAACAGAACTTTGTCACAAGTCGGGAATAAGTTGACGAGACTTCCGAGTTCACTGCACCATCATGTCGATATGCTGTGTTGAATGTTACGAACTGTGGGTTTCGGTCAGGGCCTTGGGGTCAAATTGTGTGACATCAGGTAATTAACTACTGACCGTCGAAGTTGCCTGCAACAATAGATCTGGATCAGACGACGACAGAACAGTGTCTACGATATGCAAAACATCTTCGGCCATAATGGACACATCCGCGGGCTGGCATTGTGCGATAAGAGCGTCAATAATCAGCAACGATACAGTGACGTATCTGAGGATAATTAGTCTGCAGGCCCCTCAACCAGATCAAAGAACACCCAGGCGACGAACGAACCCGGTTCGGCCGCGCGCCAAGTCGGACTCGACACGGCGAGCAACATAGGCGCCGACTTTGAGCAGCTTGATGGGTTTCGCGTTGGCGTAAAACAATAGTGTGGATAGGTTGCTGGCACGTGGGGCGGTCTCCCCGGGCTCTGTGGGATACACCTTGTCGACGAGGGCTGCATGATTCGTCTTGAAGGCTGGCCGCGGGTTGACGCCGCTCTGGCCGAAGCACGAAAACATGAGCACCGATTTGCAGGCACCAGCGACCGTGCAAACGACTGCGCCAGGAGCAGCACAACATTTCACGGCAACCCCAGAGGCAACAGCATATGCAATGAAGTTGGAAACCTGCGTCTGCATCTCAGCTTTCTTTTTGCAGGGCGTGTTCATAACCATAACCATGTTCATAACTTCTGCTGCTGAGTTTGGCGCGCTGATTCACCAGTGAAAATGAAAAGGTGGACGATAAAGGCGATCCCTCAAGACAAAAGCTTGGTTGTCTCCTCATTCTCCCGGCTACATTGCCAAGAAGCTTGAAACCTGTTGTGAAAACAACGTAACTTTTCACAAACCGATACATAAAACTTTCGTTTCAAAAAGCTGCGTGTAAGCATACTTACTCCGAGGAGATTGTCCGAGGCTAAGGAGTTCTCAATTTACGAGGATGGCAGACGGAAACAAAAACCCCTCGAAAACAAACAGATACGAGAGGAGTACTGACTAATTTTCGTAAATCAGAGAAAATGAAGTCGTTCTTGGCCTTTTCCGTCTTTGAATTTCTGGGGAAAGAATTTAGTCCTTCTCCCGAATTTGTAATATTCTTCGACAATTGTCTTTTTTGTGAATTCATTTTGAAGCAAACTCATAAGTGAATAAAGATATCAATTTGCAACTGTGCAATCAGGTCTGACATTTTGTGACAACGGCTTTGTTGCGAAAGACAAGCCCTTGTCCAAGCCAGAAATCTCAGGAAAATTTAAAATTTTCCAATTTAGACAGATGAAATAAGGAATACTCATTTGGATGGAAACATTAAGCCGGAAACTGGGGTAAAGGGAATGATTATTTTAAGCGCTTATGTTGGACTCTTTCAGTGCTGGCTCTTTGCGTTTGATTCGTTTTTCCTTGAAAATTTTCGAAAATGTTAATTTAAGAAAATGAATTTAATATTCTTAAATTATTCGATTCAAAAAAATGAAGTTCGCTGCTTCGTTAGCAATCCTGGCGGCTGTAGTATCCGCCAGCACTTGCTCGTGGCCCTACAGCCCGTTTTCAACTTCTGGGCGCTGGATACTAAACTCGAACGGCGAGAAGGTTCTGTACGCCGGTACGAACTGGCCAGGAGCCGGCGAGACCATGGTCCCGGAAGGCCTGCAATATGCGTCGGTATCGTCTATCGTATCAGGAATCAAGAGCCTTGGCATGAATGTCATCCGCCTCACGTTTGCTATCGAGATGGTGGACGACGTGTACGCCGGCGGTGACAAGACTCTGAAAGAGGCATTTGAGATTGGCTTGGGTGCCGGTAATGGGTCTATTATTCTGCAAAAAGTCTTGGCGAACAACCCGCAGTTCAACGAGAATACAACTCGCATTCAGGTTTGGGGAGGGATAAAATCTTGTATATTGACCATATGTAGGTGTTCGATGCCATCGCTGCCGAATGCTTCAAGCAGGAAATTTACGTCCACCTCGACAATCATATCTCCAGAGCCCAATGGTGCTGCAGCTCTACTGATGGAAACGGTTGGTTTGGCGATGTTGATTTCAATGTATCAAACTGGAAGCGCGGCTTGCAGTACATGGCAAAAAGGGTCCGGTGAATTTTTTTTTCGATAGAAACAAACGTTTGGATTATTACATACAGGGCGCAGATTGGGGAAACTTGATGAGTATTGGTCTCCGCAACGAGTTGCGTAATGTTTCCAACAATGCAGCGATCTCCAAGACTTACAATTGGGAAACTTGGTACGCAAACATGATTCCAGCAGCCAAGGCGGTCCACGATGCGAATAATGACGTTATAGTGTTCCTCAGTGGCTTGAATTACGATTTAGATTTGTCTGCAATCACGCTTGGAACAGACCTAGGGAACGGCACCAAATTTGTACTTTCCGATTTCAGTTACAAAGACAAGCTTGTGTTGGAGCAACATTTCTATCCTTGGGATGTTTCAAGCAGCGCTAATTGCACGGAGATGCAGGAGTATTTGTACGAAGGTGGATTTAACGCGTTAGATGAAAACAACAACACAGTTGTCAACCACATGCCTGTGGTTCTTTCAGAGTGGGGTCATGATTTTGAGGACGTGGGATTGGACACTTCGGACAGTTACACTTACTATTCAGTTTACGCGGAATGCATGAACAGCTTCCTTCCAAAGCAAAACGTTGGGTGGATGATTTGGACGATCGTTGGAAGTTACTACACTCGCCAGTCCATTTTGGACTTTGATGAGACTTGGGGTGGGGTTGCGAAATTTGAATTGTCTTAACTTGTTGTGTTTTCTTTTGCAGGAATTTACAACCATAACTTCTCTGACTGGAGAAGTCAAAATGCCACGCAAGAACTGAAGAACGCCGTAGCTGCAACCCACCAGCTACAGATGTAACGTGCGCCGCCGTGTCCTACTGTCGGTGTTTAGAACGCTTATGTCCAAGCAACCGTCGCGTAAATTCTGAGAATAAAATAAATTTACGAATATTTCGACAAAGTGTTGTGATTAAGATTGATTATCTTTTTGTCCCAAGCGTTTTTTGTGGAATAGCGCACACGAATCTACGTTTCTGCCCCGATGTTACCAACCGTGAATACTCAAGATCATTTCACAGCACCGCAAACGTAGTTATATCAGGCAAGCCTGGTTTTCTTGCACGTCAAGCCGATAGGAAAGCCGATGTTTCCATTTTTTTAGTTAAATGCGGAGTCCATAACTTCTTTCAAAAATGCTTTATTATACGAGAACAAAATTGAACTTTCAAGCTCATTAACCATATGCGACCAGTTTATTGTCCGTCGAAACGACGTATATGTGATTTATGCCTATTGCTGGCTGGATCCATGAGTTGAAGTAAACCTGGGTGTCGTTCCAAAGCAACTTGACGGACCCGCTCGCGGTGGGGACTGCAGCGTAGGCCCTGATGCCGCCGACTTGATTCAGGACCCAGACGATACCAGTGCCCGCAGTGCCATTGACAGAAGTGATGACCGGCGAAGAGCCGCCGTACATTGAGTCTTCGGCAGCGTCGGCAGCGATGGTGAAGGTCTTTGTGACGTTGTTGAAGCTATAAATGCGCAACGGCTTCTCACAGATGTTGTGATACAGGAAGCCGCCCTCGCCCGGGTAGACGCCAACTTGCGTGAAGGTGCTCCCTGTAGCATTAGTGGCTTCGTTGAACACGGCGGGTACGGCAATCTATGTAGGAGTGCAAAGTGATGAGAAACCAATAAAAAAAGTGACTGTCACAAACCTCCTGCAGAACGTTATTTGCGGTGCTACTGTATCCGCTGAGGTCTTCGCAATCCAGGATCCAAAGTTCGACGTCCTTTCCGCCTGCAACGCAGAGCGTGTGGTTTGCCTCGGACGTAAAGTACTCTGCGGGCAGAATGGTAAGACCGCCACTGCTCATGTCCAAATCCTTGCTGTCCATTAGCGCGTGGTCTTCAGGCGCAAAGAAGTCGACTGCTACATGGTCACTGACTGCGAAACGCACCGCACTGTTGCTAAGACCTTCACCGACAGCAAACACGGTAGGATCCGCGGCAAGTCGCGTGTATTTCGGGTCGCCGTTACCCGTTGTGAAGAGGAATGTCGTGTTTTGGTACGCTGCAAAGCCCGCGCCGCTCATCCAGATGCCAGCCCCGGGCCCATAATTCACGATGGGGCTATACGGTGGCGGCTGCCAGTCTGATGGAGCGATCAACGTTGTGTAAGCGGTGTGGATCGATGCCGTTGCAGTGTCAATACCAACCACCCAGCCGGTGTAATTTGCGGTACTGTCACAATGGCTTCCAAATCCGGCGTATACGACACTACTTCCGGCTATCTGCATTAGCGCGGGCCGTTGCTGTACTGTGCCCGATTGGAAGTATATGCCGAGTTCTTCGGGACTGTTTCGTGCACGGATACCCTCAACGTCCATAGGGAAATTCGGTCTTTCAACGAGGTCCGGGAGGCTCAGTGCATGAAATTGATACAGCTCATTATAGATTCCGGTTGCATTCTTCTGATCCTTGTATGTCTTCGCCCATAGATACACAGTGCTAGTTGTTGGATCTATAACAGGCGTACCTTTGATACCAGCCTGATCAGAACATGGATTTGGTAATAGATTAGCTTGAAGGTAATCCGTCGCGATGTCCGCAGGTATACCCAGATTAATACTTGATAACATAGAACCGGTAGAGGCATCAATGACAAACACGCTGTTGATGGTGTCAGCCACAACAACAACTTGTTGACCAGTGGAAGGAATTGTGTAAAGAAGAGGTGTTGCTTGCACTGCTGGCGGTATAGCCGTGTTGTTCAGAAGTTTGGGAAGGTCGGTACTGAATATGCGACCGAATCCCCCTGACGAGATGTAATCCGGCGACAGTTGTGTGTTTGGACTGATGAAATGATCAGTTCTTCACCGGTGATGTATACTGACTCACAAGTATCCAGAACGTCCGTTTCCTCCCCTGTGGGTTATCATGTCTCCTGCGGTGATTTCGAAGTCGACTGCCGTCGTTGATGGGCCCTTTGTGACTGTGACCGTTGTGGCACTACTGCTGGAATTCCGGGCCCTGCTCCCGGCATTAAGCTTATCGTTGCGGCCCGGCATGCCACTCTACCTCAGTCCGAAGACAACGCCGAGTATAACGGCGATAATCACAATAACTGCCAAAAGCAAGTACCGCGGGCACCGCTGGCTGCGGAAGGAGTTGGATGCCGACATCTTTTGAGTGACAATTTTTAAAATCAGGTTTTGAATGAAAGGAAACAAATTTTTAAACCACGAAATGACTCATTGTTATTACAACTGTGATGCCAGCGCCGATATATTTTCTTCGCGTCACAATGCGTCTTCGAACCGAAGATTGGAGACGAACATAGGAAAACGTATGAGAATCCATTGATGATTCCAGGGGCTGTCAGTGGAGACTTCAAAAACTGGCCAATATTTGGCATCCTGTTGATTCATAATTTGGAGAATTTTTGATGCAAATTCGAACCTTAACATACTACAGAATTTGTAATCTCATATAATATGAGTCTATCTGAGCAATTACTAATAGGAAAGGATTAATAGGCAATCTTTTACTCAACATTCAAGAAAGAATTCATCAGTTTTATTCAGAGGTGTATTTCTCTTTTAACTGAGCCAATCAAAGCTTGCTGTTGCGTTGCAAAAGAACGGGGACATCCATGGGCTCATATACGCGGTCAGAAAGCGAGTCTTTAACAAAAGTCACTCGAGACGGTAAGTGTTTGGCTTCGACGCAGTCTTCAGTAATTTCCTTGATACTCGTAACTCCCATCAACCGCATAACCATTTCCAGTTCCTCTTGAAATACATCCAGCAGGCGCTCGACACCAGCAACACCGTATGCGCTCATGGCATACAGTGCTGGGCGGCCGATACCTACGCCGTCGGCGCCAAGCGCAAGCGCCTTGAAGACATCGGATCCACGGCGAATGCCGCCGTCAATAAAGATCTGCAGACGCGGCGTGCGGTGCGCGGCGTGCTGCTTCAGCGCAGCAACAACTTCAGGCAGGATTTCGATGGCGCTGCGACATGTATCGAGCTGGCGGCCACCGTGGTTGCTGATGACGATTCCGGCGACGCAGGCAATACGTGCAGCGCGCACGGCGTCGCGGCCGGTCTGGATGCCTTTGAGGACGATGGGAAGCGTGGTGATTGTACCCAGCCATTCGATATCACGCCAGTTGAGGGACGGGTCGATGAAGGACGAAATTGCGCGTGCGGCGCCTTGGGTGCGGGTTACATTCGTCTGCCCCGAAGTTTGCTCCTGAATGTCGGAAAGCTGGTCGTTGTACTTGACTCGCATGTCTTTTTCGCGGCGTCCCAACTGCGTCATATTGTCATGATTGAGTAGGACACAAAGACAAGTCAACAGAAACACACCTGCGGTGCGTCCACCGTGGCAAATAAGCCCTTGCATCCTCTTTTCTCTGCGTGTTGGACAATCCGTCGCGTTACTTCGCGATCAGAATTTACATACAGTTGAAACCAAGACGGTTGTCCCTCGGAACGAGCGTCAAGCATTTCGTCCAGACTACAACTTGCAAGCGTTGGCATCATTTGAATAACACCGCGTGACGCTGCCGCCCTCGTGAGAACTGTTTCGCCCTCGGGATGGCCCAGCTTGCCCAGCGCACATGCTGTGATGTAGACGGGTAGCGAGGAAGGGGAGCCCAAAAGGCTTGTAGAAGTATCCACATTTTTAACATCAACCAGGACCGAGGGTAAAAGCGCGATTCGGTTGAACGCCGCATGATTCTCGCGAAGCGTTATTTCGTCGGCAGATCCAGAGGAGTAATAAGCCCACGCTTCTGGCTTGAGGACAGAGCGAGCGACGGCCTGCACACATTAAGAATGAGTAATCCAAGAGTAGCACGAAGGACATATGAGGACGCAGACCTCGAAATCGAAAGCATTCAGCATACTGCCGACGTCGGGCTTTGCAAAAGTGTTTGAGGTACTGGCGGGGCTGAGGTGGCGGTCGACCGGCTCGACGCGCGGACTTGCCGTATCGAGCGTGCCGATGCAACAGTGCGCGGGCAATACGGCGGCGACGAGATCGGGCGGATGGTACGCAGCGTATGCGGCGGAAGCATCGCGGCCGGCCTCGCGCAGGATGACTTTGCGGCCGCCAGGGTGCTCCGCGAGGAAAGCCGAGACGTCGTAGACGCGGCCGTGCAGGGCAATCCAGCACGACTCCGCGCTCGCGTGTGCTGCGAGCTCTTCGAACGAGACAGCGCGTAATGGTTCCGGCATTATTCACAGTTTATGACAAGCTCCGCCCGAATCGACCGCGCGTCGTCGCCCGCAACCACGACGCCGCTGTAGCCGCTGCAGCGCGCACCGTCCGGCTGCGGCGTCTCCACAACGGTGCGTCCACGCGCCAGCACGAACGACCCGCGTCGCCCCGTGCCCGCCTCAGCGTACTCCACTCCGCCTGCCCCGACCGCGCCACTCAGCAGCTCATCTTCCATACTCGATTTGTGGTCGGCTTCGGCAGTCGCCATTGTCGCTATCAGTTCTGGCCGCATCCGCATCGAATGCGTCCCCAGCGCGCTGCGCCGGCGTGCACAAATGATGCAAAGCAGAAAGAGGACCGCCAGGGATGCTGCTGACGCTATTGCTGTTGCAGTTATTGTTGATGCAGGCGGATCTGGAGATGATTCGCTGTTGACATCGGCTGTTGTCCCTGCCGATGCCGCCACTATTGCAGCAGATGGTGCACGCGAATAAGTTTCAGCATATACGCTTGTTATATCGGTTTGTGATTTAATAACAGTTGTTGCGACGGCTGACATTGATCCGGAGGTTTCAAAGACCTCGCTGGTCTTGGTTATGTCCACCATAACGGGCGCGATTGTGCCACTTGTGTCAGCGCCTGTTCCGACGAATAGCAGCGTCTTTGACATGGCGGAGTGCCTGGCCACGGGCATCGGAGCAATTAATTCACTTTGCAACCGAGTTCAACATCGTCATCTCATTATGTGATCACATAAGAAGGCAATTATGTCTCTCATTGGTGGTGGCTCACGTACATGTATCCGCGACTCACAGCCTCACCATCGTACTGCATCCGCCTCGCCGATGCACAAAATGCAACGGTGGGCGACACCAGGAAAATTGCCAAGACCAAATTAAATATTTCAGAGTATCCGTATCCATAGCACACGATGCCGTAACGTCGTTTCACAAGAGGACAGTGTTTGCGAACTTGAGGTTGTTGACACTAAGAGCATCTTGCTCTTATTTCTGTTGCGGTTGCTTCGGATATCACCGCTCCAGAGGAGGGTTATCGGGTTTGGGTTTGAATTGAATCCCTTCATTGGAAAGCTTGTTATACCACGGGATGCAGTCATTACAACCCTCCACAACAATAAAAAGACGGTAGCAAAAATCAGTTTCAACGTTAACTTCAGTCTGGGTTTAAAGAATGCTACCAACGCGAGTGTTGAACCATCGATCGCGTGATACCGTCACCACTGTGCTGTAGTGGTGGCGCCGGATAGCTATACCAACATGGGTCCATCTCCTTGAAAATTTTCTATGAAATAAATCCAGGAAAATTGTTTTTCCCCAAATTGGATTGCAAGAACGGAATCAATTGGATTTAGCAATAAAATTTTCTCAGAAAACTAACATTGTTCCATCTCGGAATGATCGCTCCCATATGCATTCAGCGCATTTTCATTAAAGGTTTAAAAACTTCTTTCAATATATAGTATTATTCGAAACGAAAGGAAAGATGCGCTTAACTGCGCTTAAAAAAGCAAGATTTCATAAAAAGTCCATCTAATTGCCCCCAGAATCGCTGAAAACAGCTACAGACCCCTCTAAATCCAGGAAATCCGGCAGCATTTCCACATTTACGAAACCAACTGCTGCCGAAGGCGACGGCATATCCGAAATCGATACAGTATGGATAACTTGCGCATGCAAACGCGATGAATCGCGGTGCAGCATGCCATAAGGCCAATGACTCTGGGCTTCTTCGTCGAAGTAATCGGCGGCAAGAGCAGAATTCCTCTCCAGCATACCTAGCGCAGCAGGAATTGGTGGTCCATCGGAATCGTCCACACGATGTTGAGAGCGGCCCTTCGCGGCCAAGGCATTCAAGGCGGGTATCGTGCTTGACACGATGACGGGTGCACCAGTTGGAGCGACTCCTGCGGGTCCATCAAAGCCCGAAAGAAATCCCGGTTCCCGCGAGTATGCGTCGGGAGCGTCGCCGTCACTGTCGCTGTCGCTGCTCGTCGCGTCGCCGCGCGTGGCGCGCTCAGAGTCGCCCAGGTAGCCAGAGTTCAAGTGGCCCCCGGCCGGCGGCGGACGCTTTCCTGCGCGCATCCATGCGGAGCTGCTGTTCACTTCGTCGATCCGCTTCGTACGACGGTGCTTACGCTTGCGCGTTTGCTGAATAACGAATAGAATCGCAAGCGCGAAGACAGCGACAATCGCGACAATCGCTAACGCGGGGAATGATCCGGAAGACGTGGTATTAGGCGAAGTTGTACCGGCGGCGTCTGACGCTGACGTAATGGAGAAGATGCCGGCCCCATGTGTTGTTATGACCGTGGCAGACTGCGAAAGAATCTGGGTGTTCCCGCCCAAAGTCTCTGAAGTCCGCTGTGCATTTCCGCCAGCTATTGATTGTGATGCTTGCGAGGCTTGAGCTGTATTCATCTGTGCATCGGTTGACTCGATGGTGACTGATGTTGCCGCATCAATCGCACTGATCGAGCTCGTCGCCAGCAGCTGCGCATTATCACTTGTTGACCGCGAATCTTGACCAGATGATGATGCTACAGCAACTGCTTGTGTGACGACGACCGTTGATTGGGCGGTACTGGAAGTCCGGCTAATAGGCTGTCCACGATGGATCTGGTTGGTAGTTGTAGTATTGGCCGTAGCGAACGTGGTGGCGGTAGCCGTTACAACGTTGAGGTTGGTTGTCGTGTACAGCTCTGATTCAGACGTGGAGGTTGCGTTTGCCGAGGAGGCGAACCTTGTGGACAGCGCAGTGGGGGACGACCGCAACGCCCGCGTTGTCGCAGTGACGTCCACGGCGGATTCGGTGGCTACAGCTGTGACTGCCGCCGCCGTGACATCCATTTAGAGTTGGTGCCTTGGCGATGCGGATCAAACTTTTTAATCACGGTACAGGTTTCCAGAATTTGCGCGCGTGGAGCAAGCCAGCGTCGAGCGCTCCTCGAACGATTTAAGCGCTGTGCTTGGCGTTGCGAACAGCCACATAAAACAACGATACAGGGAGACACGAATTTAATGCTAGTCCATTTCGAAGGCAAGGATTTTTCGAACAGGGTTCGCTCGAAGGACACCAATGATCAAAAATTATATTTCATCAAAATATTCGTCCGCGGACAGCAACCGCACGCTCGTGGACGACAGCAGCAGAAGCATCCTCATACGCGTCTTCCATCTCAACCTCCCTCACATGATTATGCGGTGCCTCCCATGGCCGGTAATATGGATGCCGCCGACGCGAGCGAGCTGACGGGTCCCACCCGTCATTAAGAACCAGCGATGCTTTTCCGACCTGACAAACGCTTCTTGGCACGCAGTCTCTCCAGTGCGGAGGATGCAATGGCGGCGAAGCTGTGAATGCATGCCGCCCGTCGAGAAAGTGAAGTCTTTGAACACGAACGACCGCTAAACTGGCCGGACGGTGAGCTGACATACGGACACTAGACGCCGCAGCTGGCCTTAGTAAGAATAGATTTGGATCGCGAGATGAGGAATGCGTCTTGCTTGCATGTTCGGCGCCACCATTTTCACAAACAGACAATGCGCCTAGTCCGGTTTTAAGAGTTTCCAGAATGTTTCCACCGGCTTGCCGAAGTGAAGTAGCATTCTGAGCCATGCGGCTTTCTATGCTTGCTGCGCCAGCAAAATTTCCCTGTGAGTCTTGTTCATCCGAAGTAGCGCCACCGCACGCTACAGCTGAAGCATCCAGCGATAGTTCACTCAAAGCCTTTAGCATGCTCGCCTCTGAGGATTGGGTACGGTGGTCGCTGGATGTGATTGGCGACGCGTGGAACAGACGGGACGGGGTGGCGGCGACGGATGACGGCGGAGTTGATGCAGGAGGCGGGGTCGGCGCATAGTCCCGGGATGTGGATAAAGCGGCAATCAGAGATGCCAGGACTGCGTCCGAAGAGTCCGGTTGCGGGTGGTGGTGGCGCAGTTCCTGGTGACGAGCGGAGGCGTGTGACTGCGACATAATTGGAATCAATTTTTTACTTTCATGGCCAACACCCTGTCACGCCACCACAGGCACGCGGCAGAACAATGCCCGTGGGGTGAAGGGGTAGCCAGGATAAGGTGGTGGGGTGCGAACGTGGAAGGAAAAAACTCGTTTTCTATTTAGTTATCTATTTAATAAAGATTAATTAATCTTCAAACCCTCGATTTTCTCTTATTTTGCGTGTGTGTGGATTCATCAAGGCTACAGCTGCCCAAGCACAATAAAAATGCCGCGTATAGGTTTCATTTCTGGTTCACCAATCTGCCGTTCGCCATCGCCATCCTCATCGCATAACAATCTTTTTGCCGATTCTAAAACGACAAAAGTGGTGCGATATATTTATTGAACTCAGAAAGGAAACGACTTGCTTGCGAACTCTGATTTGACGAGATCACAAACGCTGTCGTATTGGACCACGCGATGGCGAAAGTTTTCCAAGGATTTCCGATGGGATTTAGCAACATTTCCTGCATTTGGTAACGATTTGAATTTCAGTAATTGATGAACCAAGTAATCTATCCACTGTTTCAAGTTGAGTGTCTTCATTTTACAGAGAATAAAAAAAAAAGCAAACCATTAACGTGGTTTTTGGACAATATTCGTCCCATTTCCCTTTTGTCTCATCACGCATTTTTCGATAAATATCAAACTAGACAGAGTACGGTCAGAAATATTGTAAATGTGAGAGAAAGACAAAGTGAGCCTTTAAAACCTGATAATCATCTTCACCAGTGAAATAAGATTCGTCATCAAGCCTCTGGAAAAGAATTTTGCCGTCTGTGTTTGCCTTCATAAGATTCTCTCTTCAGTCTACCAAAGCAAACTCACCAACTTCACATCGGGAAAGAGTATAATCGATTATTGTAACCTTCACGCCTTCAAGGTCAATGAATATTGACGGGTTGGAATCGTTCATTTCCCAGTTTCCATTGGGGCTCAAGGATGGCAGGGTGTATCGCTTTGATTTGCCAACAAGCACCTCATTCGTTGCGCACAGAATATTACCCCAGTGCAAATCGCGGTGCTCGAACTTGAGGGCGCATTCTGCACTTGCAAGGGAAAAGATTGTTTGCAGAAGAATAGACCGTACAACGGCCCAAGTTTTGTTTGTCGACAATGCCACGTCATTGTTGCCGCCATTCGCGAGGGCGTGACGTGTTTTTGCAGCTATAGGTGTTGATCCTGGAGGGGGCGCCACGGATTTGGCCACAGGCCGAATTCGAAAATGCTCTAGGTCAGTGCCGCCATGGGCGAGGACGAGGACTGCAAACAGCTGGTTTTCTCCGAAGAAATCTGCTTGTACTGTCTTTGCATACTGTTGGAAAGGTAACCGTCGTCACCTGGGCGCAAATTCTCTGAATCATTCAGTTTTGTCCAATCGTCCCATGATTCCAAAAGCGCGGAAGGATATTCTCCTTCGCAAACGTACGCACTAACATGTTGAGATGTAATTGGAGTTTGGCGCCTCTGAACAACTTACGCGAGAAGTTCGACGAAATTAGATTCTGAAGCAAGTGATTGTTCGCATACGTCAGTATCCCTTCGTTCGAATTTGCTAAGAGCTTGCGTTACCAAAATCTCCTGCGAGACTTCATGCGTAGTAATTTGAGGTTCGCAATCTTCGGGTAGTTCCTCTATTGGAGTTCCGAACGGCATGACTTTTACAGCCACAGCTCTGTTTGTCTTGTTATCGACGCAAAAATAAACCTCTGAGAACGTTGCTTCGCCGATTTTTTTTACAATAGTCCTAAAATTGATTAATTAGCTTAAATGGAATCTATGTCGGACGGACAAACTGCCGAACGCAACGTCAAATGAAACTGGAACCGATTGAGCACATATTTTTAAGACCGTTTGGAAGCAATTCTAGAAAGACGTTAGAAGGGACACAACGATCCTTAATTTAACCTTTTCATCCGCCATAGCTGATGTGTCAGTCGGCAAAGAACACCCGCCCAACGACCGCCTTTTTGATGGTTCAAGTGTTGAAAGTCGAGGCTGCAGGTTTTCACTACCTTCTGCGAAAGATACTCTGCAGTCAATAAAAGAAGGATCCCTGAATCCTGGAAGCTCCAATTCTAGGTTGGCCGGCTCATTTTTCGCAAGAGGATCAGCAACTTCAGTGCCGTTTAATTCTTCCTGTTGATCTTTTGTTTCGGAATCATGGAAGTTTTGGCATAAGTCCCCCATCGCCTGAGGCTCCAATAGCGCTGGAGCAGGGGATATATATTGTTCCGTAATCGCAATTTCTCCACCAATAGTTTCATCGCGGGCATACCCATCCAAAATGCTGTGGTATGTCGACGACAATCTTTTGAAATCTTGGTTCGCGATTTGCGAAGGACTTAAAGGATCAAAGTTTCCTCGTACGTCCGGTAGAGTGGCTTCAATTACCAAAATACTCGCAGGTTCAGGCTTTTTGAGGCCTTTCTGGTCATTCTTGTGATTTAATTCATCGGATGAATGATTGAGAACGGAACTTTCAACGCGATGATGGATCGATGGAATGAATATTGATTGATGGTCGTCATTCTAATGCTGTATTTAGAAATGAAAATCGCAAATAATTTACCAGTTGAGAATCAGAGTCAGGGATGGGTGATTCTTGGGGGTTTTCAAGAATTGGTCCGGTCAGTTCCTGCTTAGATTTTGTTGCTGCGCATGCAGTTGTCAAAGATGAGGGCAAAATATCGTGAGAGCCTTCTAATGACTCAAGTTTCAGCATTTCCAATTCTTTCGCAAGAAGTGCTGCTTCAGCGTAGCTAGACTTGTGAGTGGATTCCTTGGCCTCATTCGATTGCGCGGATTTAGCCTTCTCCTTCTCGTGAACACGAACAAGACCAGCGGCACGAGGCGGATTGAATCCGGATGTGTTGCTAAGAGCAACATTTTCCCGATCCAACGTCCATAAAATCTCCTTGGGTCGAGAGTTTTCCTCATCGGAATCTACTAGATGAGAACCAGAGACCTCCGCGACAGATTTAATTTCAGTGCGTTCTTCGAGTTCTTCTATGAATGTTTTTTGCGTAGGGTACTGCACGTCCAGCGTCGGCCGTTGCCCGAAGTTGGATTTGTTGAGCATGCGAGAAACTCGAGAGGCCTTCAGCGCGTCAAGGGCCTTAGCGGACTTTGTGCTAGCCCGCGCATTCATGAGTGCGACTCTTCGCGGCTTCGCGGCACGTGTGGGCTCTGCTTGGTTGGATCGATGCGCGTCGGACATGGACTTAAGTTTGCAAAACGGAATTCACATTTTCTCTGACACAATTCCCCTGACGACGCCACACGAAGCTCCGTCTAAGTCTGGCTGAGGACTTTCAACAATCCAGTGCGCTGCACAGGCTTGGTGCCTTCAGCGGCTGGCGATGCGTTGTCGGTGCCCAAATCGAGGATATCCTCAACCTGCCAGCGCTGTGAATTCGCTTTGAAACGCTTCACCAACCGCGGCGCCGGCTCCATTCTTTCGGCGCATCGTTTTTTCATCTGCGATAAAGCGAAGACAGAACCGGAAGTTTCCTCGATGTGACTCCCATCTCGCACATCTCGAACTGCCTTCCGCAGGGTGAAATCCCGTCGCACTTCTGTCCGAACTATATTCAAACGTCCGTGTATTTCGGTGGCAATCAGGTCCATGATTGCTGCCTCCGGATTCTCGCTGGCTGCTTCCTGGTTTCGAGGGATGAACCATGGGGTGACAAAGTTGTATTGAACGGCAGGTTCAGTCACTACAGCGTCCCGCAAATCGTTGTCAGCAGAGAGAACAGCACCATTCGGAGATTGGCTTTGTGATTCCAGAGAGAAATCGGACACCAATGCCCAGGCCTTTTCCACAACTCGCCTACACCCTGCATTTGCTTTCTTACATGCGGTAAGGCTCAAATCCCGGCTTTTTTTCATTGTAATATGCCGAAAATAACTTTCACGCTTCTCCTTGATCATACTAATTTGTTTCCGAGTCGGCCCGAAAAATCTTTCTGCGCTTATTCGACGCGAAGTGCCTTCTGGGGCAGGTGGAACAATATCTGACTCATTCGGAAAATTGCTTCCATCAAATGAGAACTTCGAGTCCTGAAATCCGGGGAATAGATCGACGTTATTGTCCAAAGAAATCCACCCATGTTTTGAAATCATCGATTCCACGAAACCAGAACATTGTGCCATTCGACTCAATCCCAGCCCCAAAAGATTTGGAAAGCAGACAATAGTGTCTTCGAGGTGATTGTTGGAAATATTGTTACACCGGCTTAAGTTCAGATATTCAAGACATCGCAATCCATGACAGGGAATACCGGTTTCGGCATCCCTATTTGAATGAATCAGACGCCGTGACAGATGGCGGATACCAGCGTTTGAAACCAAGGTTGACGATATGTCGAGAAGCTGGGGGTGTTTTTATCGGGAAGATTCAAACTTCATAAGAACCAAATACTTGCAACAGCTCCAGCTTCGAAACACTTAAACACATGTGATCGCCGAAGTTGGTACCGGACAAATCTAGTACCCGGAGAAAGGCTCCCATCCATCCGTCGTTCAAGTGTCCTATGAGCGAGTCCGGAATTTCGCAATTGCGAAACACAAGATGCGAGTTCCGCTCCGCAAATTCGTCCCGAAAACTGTCCGCAAACAAGGTCAGTGTGTATGGAGTGTGGTGCTGAACAGTATCATATATTTCTCTGGCGATCGACCACGGAATGTTGGCCAGTGACTCCACTGTAGATCAGTCATTTGTTAACCAATAGAAAGAGAGACTTTGCCAGACCGTTTTCAATCTTGGACGCCACTGCTTCAATGCACATAGTGCGAAGAGATTTGACGGGCGCGTCTTCACAAACACCTTTGACATGGACAACTTGCTGAAGTGCCATCGCAGCCTGGGAGAACGACGCTGCAATACTTGGGTCGTATCGCTGCGCTCGGAATCGTTTGTCCGAGGGCAGCACGCGGTCGTCAACCTCTTGGACATCCATGTAATTTTTTGATTTTGTTGTCCGGACAACTTGGCGCGGGATGAACCTGATGCGACATGGGCGGTTTGGAGGTCGCCGCAGCGGTGAAAGATCCGCAACAATGCGGGCGATTGTCGCTGATCGGACGTTGAAAATCCAATGACTCTGGAAGCGGCACAGACGCCCACGCAACACGGTGCGCAATCCGAGAAACCATCTTCACGCCAGCAAGGGCGTGCGTTCCATGGTATCCATGGGGTCTATCATGGGCAGTTCGCCAAACAAGACAACAAGTTCGACTCGGGATTGTCAGGGCACGTAAGGCAGGCAATCATAGAAAACGCGCACTTGCGATCACCTGCTTATGAGCCTGAGCATACTACGACAAGAACTGATTTCAAGTATCAAGCTCGAGATCCCAAAGCCCTTGCAGCTTTGAAAGCAAAACGAAACTTGGAAATTCATCGGTGTGGATTCTGCTCAGATGCCAGAGAAAGTTACAAACCTCTCGGTTCGTGGCCAAATTTTCACCGAAGTAACAGCTAATAGTTATTAAGGTGAACCAATCGTGGATTCCGACATTCTTATCTATAAATCGCTGAAAATAAACCCTGACTCCTTTCTGAAGTAAATCGCTGGCGGGAAAGATCTGTACTAACTTGCCTTCAGAATTAAAAATGAAAGACATCAAGAAAGTATCGCACAAATTCATGACGTCGAGAGCGTGAATGAGAGACAAGGATACAGTAAGAATTCAAGGAAATTCCAAGGCTGACAATTTCCGCAGAAAACAGATCGCAACATCAATCTGGAACAAACAGCCTCAAGTTAAAGCTACAGGAATCAAAGAAACGTTTGCATAGCGTGAAGGTTAGTCTTCCGTCATAGTGTCCGTTAGCTCTAACGTGCACTTCGGTACAGTTTGGAATCCCGTTCGCCGAAGCATGTCAAACGGACCAGAAACTTCAACCTGACAAACAAAAACGAAATGTATCTGATGAACAAGAATTAGACTGGAACAATTTGAAAGTTGATACCGAGAAACAAAATCTATTCCAAAACATGTATGAAAAACACAGGGTTGCTTGGAGCGACAACGGTTTGTCCTGCTGAGTCTCAACAAATCGAGTAAATTTTCTTGTAGACGGTGATTTGACGAAGAAGGAAACAGCCGTCGAAATTTTGCCGTCAATCCACGCACAAAAACGTTCCCAAGAACGATCTCCAAAAGAAATTGAACAAATACTACAAATTCCGGAGCATGTGGCTTTCCCGGAAACGACAGAAAAGGCTAGTTAGAATCTGCGTTATATTTCACCTCTCTCAATGAGATTACCCCAGTTCTTTTTGACAAGGGAAAAGTTTTACGAACAAAAAGATCAGTTGAATCAAATTCTGGCAGAGGACTTGGCCAGGTTTAGCTTAAATGCTTTTTATGAGAGCTTACGGTGCATTCGGACGAACAGACTTGACAATGGCCGGCGAGATTTCTTTCTGAAAAAGTATAATCATTTCAAGATACGCAAGAACAGTGGATTCGGGAAAGATATCAAGGTGATGCGCTTTCGTGCAGAGCAGGATAGGCTGCGCGAGCAAGCGGAAAATATTGCGCAGCATCCTTGGTTCACTGATTTGGTAGACAAAGTTGCGACAAGCAGTAAGCACCCTTCCAAGCTAGAAGACTTGCTGCTGGACCGAATCCGGCGGTAAGTGAAGCCATCAGCAATGCAACAGATCAGAGACTAACACAAGGTGCTAGGAGCGTCGAGGCGGGAGAGGACTTCAACCAAGCTGCTTTGGTGCAGCTGCTGCGACTGATCCCGCAGCGGGTATTCACGGATGACTCGGTGCAACGCATCATCCGGTTTGTGCGACAGCACTCGGGTATCAGCGAGCGCGAGTTTCTGGAGGCGCTAGAGATGTCGAGCCAGGGACTGGGGGTGTTGAGAAAGAAGGCAGCGGTCGCGAGATAATTCAATGTATCCTGTCCAACGTTCTGTGCAGCTAACCGCCCAGCTGCTTCGCACAACAGTGGTCCATCACCTCTCAGGGACGCTCATCGAGTGCCGCTCAAGAAACCTTGCGAAAATGCAGAAGTCACAAATCCCGTTGTTTTCGTGTGTACTTTAGCGCGTCCTCTTCTTGAGCGTTCCTTAGCTTGGGTATTTCTCGCAGTTGGACAAGATCCTGAACATCACATGAAATTCGGATCCGTGAACCTCCTTCAGATTCCAAGTAAAGGCTGAAATCAAGAATGACTTGTTGGTGGGAAGGTTGAATGCCTCCCGCACCTTTGATGTGACATCAAGGAGTGGCGCAGTCCAATGCGACATCACCGTCCCAACAAGCCTTCCTGTCTTCGAACACAATTAGTGACGTCGCCCCATTGTGTTCGATGCAGAGACGGGCGATGTCTTACCAGTCAGACTCGTTGCTCGTTTGCAAGGTTTTTTTCCATCAAAACAATATACACATCAGCAAAGACACGCAAACCCGACTTCCGCAAAAGTCTGGCGAACAAGACTCCACCAAACTCCAATAAGCACAGTCTTGTTTCCTCTGTTCTTACTGTTGACAAGCATTTCCGAAATTGCTTGACGCGTGTTACACGGATGTAATGCCATGAACGGAATGCAAAGGGTAGGATGGTCCTGATAATCTGATCAGAAAGTTCGTGAAACTAGGATCGAAGAACCTGTTGAGTTATAATTGGGAACACTTGGTAATCTGAAGGATGAAGCTCGAGGAGTTCGTCAATTGGCATTGGATTTCCGCGACCATCCCAAGCGTTGAATAGAAGCATAGGAACTTGATAAGTTCGAGAGTACACAATATGTAAATCTACTGTTGCAACACTGTTGATAATGCCATGAGCTGCCGCCGGATCCTCCACTGTTTCCACACTCCCATCCTCAGGACAAATGCTAGATTCTAGATCTGCCCTTTCAGGAGTCGAATCATGTTTTGTGAGCTGACTTTGGATTCTTCGGGAGATATACGGATGAGGTGTAGCCTGCAATGCAGCTTCATGTTGCGCCGTTCAAGCTCCAAACCTCGTGCCACGTCCAAGCTTGTCCCTCGCTGCCCTCCGAGTGAGTCTGAAACCAGCGCAAACCGTCTCGGAACTCCATCGCATCCATTTGAATTCGAACCAAGTGCAAGAAACGGAAATGAGCCTGCAACACGAAGACGTCCCAGAATCTACCACTTCTTTGGGCAGCGGCCTCCTCCCTACAAACCACAAGGACGGCGAAGAGGATGATGATGATGACGAGGATGATGAAGATGAAGATGACGATGACGAGGATGACGACGACGTGGAGCCAATGCTCAAATATCAGCGCCTCAGCGCGAACCTAGCCGATGCGCTAAAAAAAGATGCAGTTGCTGCCATGGCTGTATCAGATAGATTTCTAGTGAGTTCGGTGTTCGAGAATTCACCACTGATCCGAATATGAAGGCCCTTGGCACGCACTGGGGAGTTGTCCATATTCTCGATCTTGCTGGAAATAACGTCAAGCGATTTGCGTGTCACTCCGCAACAGTAAACGACCTGGCCATCGATGATTCCGGAGAATTTGTCGCAAGCGCTTCGGATGATGGTCTCATTCCTTCACCTTTGCGCATCTTCTAAAAAGAAACCGCATAGGTCGCGTAATTATCAATTCTCTGTACACTCCGGAAGTTTTTCAGTTTAAACACAAGCGCCCAGTGAAATGCGTTTCCCTTGAGCCGGAATATTCTCGAAAGCAATCGCGTATGCACGTCAGTGGCGGTTCGGCAGAAACACTGCTGCTAACAGGAAAGGGCTGGTTTTCGAGTTTTGATACTGTGATCGGCTCGGGAGAAGGTGCTATTTGGGCCGTTGAATGGAGGACAAATTACATAGCATGGGCAAATGATGCGGTACATTTGCCTGTTTGATATTCATGAAATTGAAAGCTGATCTACCAAGGGTGTAAAAGTTTACGATTGCGTAAGCTCTCAGACTTTTGGAAGCATCGAACGACCGGCAAACAGTCCACGGTCAGACTTATATCGGTGCAACATATGCTGGAAAGACAACACGACCTTAATGGTTGGTTGGGCAGACAGTGTGAAAATCTGTGTTGTGAAAGACAGAGCCGGCAAGAAAGCGACAGATACAACGCGGTCGCTTTCACCACCATCTTCGAATTTGAATCTTAATCTGCCAACCAAGTACGTTGAAATCGTATGCGAATTCCGCACAGAGTTCATTATTTCCGGAATTGCTCCGTTGCGTGATCAGATTGTTCTCTTGGCCTTCATTACCGACACGGGCGATCGCCAAAATATTGATATCTTGCCAACACCTGAAAACAACGTTGCAGAAAAACTGATTTCGGAGCCACCGGAAGTTCATGTTGTCGATATGAATGGAGATCAAGTCGCGAACGATGTTTTAAGCTTGTTTGGTTTCGAACATTATCGGGCGAACGATTATCGGCTGGGTAATTTTAAAAGTTCCGGGA
The DNA here is from genome assembly GCA_027604725.1 of Entophlyctis luteolus. NCBI lineage: Eukaryota > Fungi > Chytridiomycota > Chytridiomycetes > Chytridiales > Chytriomycetaceae > Entophlyctis > Entophlyctis luteolus. The sequence continues at coordinate 43,727 of JADHYT010000053.1, read as the reverse complement.
AACTATGCTAACACTTTTTCAGCTTTCCTACCCTCGTCGACAACAATCGCAGATACGACATTCTACATTGTGTCACCAAAGGATATAGTTGTTGCGAAACCTCGTGATCTTGATGATCACATTGAATTTCTTGTCAGTAAGGCTCGATACGAAGAGGCCCTTGCGGCGGCAGAACGGGCTACTGTCAACAAACGCGAAGTAGACGGCAGTTTATATCAGGGCAGAATGCGAGTGGAAGATGTTGTTTCAATAGGAATTAAGTATTTGACGAGCTTAATGCAAGATGGGGATTACGAGCAGGCTGCAGCAATGACACCAAAAATCCTGAGAACGGATCCGAAGCTGTGGGAACAATGGATATACTCCTTTATGGGAATCGACAAACTCGCTGTACTCTTGCCTTTCATACCGTTCAGCCAATTACAGTTGAACAAGGCCGTCTATGAAATGATTCTTTCGAGATTTCTGGAAACCGATGAAAGGGTATGTGTTAATCCTGAGCGGTGTATTGAAGGAATCCACAGACATTTTTGGATCTGATACAACAATGGCCAAGCAATTGGTACTCGGCAGCAACGGTGGCAGATGGCGTTGAAGTTAAATTGGCGAAGGATGAAAGCAATTCTGTTCTCCTTGACGCAGCTGTAAAATTGTGAGCAAATTCATTATCACGCACCACTGACAGTAGTATTAGGTGCACAACAGCCATGCGATTCGAAAAGGCCCTTGTTTATGGTCTCCGTCGCAGAAAACCAAATATTCTTGACCTTGTCGAACCCCATAACCTGTTCCAAGCGTTACAAGCGAACGTAGTTCTTCTTCTGGAGTATGACTTTGACAATGCAATTGCGGACGAAGATATTGTAGGATCGCGCGATTGGACTGGGGTCGAAGAAGGTTACGGATCAAGACCTGGGGAATATATCGAAGAACGCGTGAGAATTATTAGGAGAGCCGGACTGCAGAATGGGGTTGCTTTGCTGGTTGCCCATACAGACCGTGCCCCACCTGCGATGATTGTTAAAACCTTTTTGCAATCCGTCACGCCGTCCTCGAAAAAGCTTCTACACATCTACCTGGATGCCCTGTTTCGCAACGACAGTCTGCATGACCTCAGCATGCCTGTACACACTATGCAAGTGGAATTATATGCAGAATTCGACCCGACTCGCTTGATTGATTTCTTGCGTTCACCGGAAGTGACTTACGACGTTCAACGCGCATTTGCGCTTTGTGAGATTCGAGATCTTGTTCCTGAAATGGTCTTTCTGCTGGGAAAAATGGGTGATAACCGACGCGCATTGAAGCTGTTGATTGAGCGAGTTGGAAACGTGCAACAAGTGGGTTCTTTGTTTGGTGGCTCTTTTGAACATTTTGACTAGGCGATCGATTTCGCGAAAGAGCAAAACGACAATTTGTTGTGGGATGATTTAATCAAATTCTCGATGAATAAACCAGGTTTGTCGGTACTAGCTTGCTCGAAGTTAGTAATTATGTAAATCAGCTTTTATTGCTGGACTATTGGAAAACTTGGGCTCTCATATTGACCCTGTAAAGCTAATTCGCAGCATTCCCGAAGGGCTTCCCATCCCTAATTTACGGAAGTGTTTAATTAAAATCATGACTGACTACGGCATTCAAATGTCGCTTCGAGAAGGATGTGGAAAGATTATTGTGAGTGATACAGTGAAATTGATGGAAGGCCTGTACAATATTCAACGGCGAGCAGTCATTTTCAGTGGTGGGCTTTTTCAGATTGTGCTTCCGGCACTTATTAATGTTTCCAAAGATAAGGATCTTTTGTGCAGCGTTTGCGAAAACAAGCTTTCTTTCGAAGGTTTTTTTTATTTGTTTCTTGCTCACAACCTTCTCAAATAATTTTTTTGTCAGACCAGGACCAGCATATCGTGCTGTATTTCTGCCGGCATATGTATCATAATTCATGTCTGCTTTCGGCGAAGTCTCTTTTGCAAAGCAACAACAGTCGGACGGGCGTTTCTGCAGAAAGCTTGGTGAACGCAGAAGAACGCGACGACCATGTCAACAAAGAAAATCAGCACGTAATCGACAGCATATATGATTCAAGCGCTGGGACTGATGCAGAAGCTCGGCTTCGAGGAGGGAGCCTGAACTTGATGGCCCAATACGGGCTGGATGGCGGGCTGTGGGACGATATGGGAAATCTAAGGGATACCCGCCCTTCCGCCGGCGAAGACGGTGGGCCTCTGCAAGAACTTTCGAGTTTGCGTTGCTCTGACAGCAGCGGGGTGCGGAGTGGAGTCGACGTTTTATGCCCGATGTGTTGGATGTGAGGGAATAAAGCGTTCTATTTGTTCCTCCTCAGCAACCTTTATTTGGTGCGGCATGTTATTAGATTGTTGACGAACGAATGCCGTTTTGGGCATTTGTCACAAATTCAACGAGAAATGCGCATCGAAGTGTTTCCCGCATTCGTGCGCGTCGTCGATGGCGACCACTCGCAGCAGCACAGCACATCCCTCCTGGTCTGCGAGTGTGGTTTGAGTCCCTGAGTGACCTGACTCCGTGACAGAGTTCCGCTTTTGACCAACGGTACATGCATCATCGTATTTTGAGCTCCACGAACGCCATGCTCTTCACCCCATCCGACTTTGAAGACGGTGTAGCAGCAGTCGCAATCGATGATATGCGAGTGAGGCTCGGGGCAAGCACAAATAGCACCGAAAGCAGCGACCTGATCATACCCTCCACTCTCGAATTCAGCCTCACGCCTACAAACGATGCGATCTGCTCGAAAATAGTGGAACTTTGCAAGCGGCACTATATGAAAGGTGTCGACAGGATTTCCTTTGATGAAGTGAGCAATCAGCAGATGCTTGATCCTGAAGTCGTTTTGAAAACCGCCGCAGAATGCGAAGCTCGGATTCTTGTGAGTGTCTGACTTGAGCTTCGGTTTTATTCATGGTCAGAGAAGGCAGCGACAGAAGTTCTGGACCTTGACCCGTCGCCTGACGTGGAACGACGTGAAACTCTGGCTTCCTACAACAAATGGAAATATCGCGTCTATCCACGGTCTCTAGCAGAAAGCGATATGTCTCAATCAGCCAAGCGCAAACGAGAGGAATTGGAAGCTGCAGAGGAAAAATTACAAGCGACTTCCCACGGCAACATCTCTCACAACAGGCTGATGTTTGTCAATGGAATTGAAACATCCCGGCTGAGGCGTGCAGGAAGTTCTGCCGAAATACCAGCTGGGATTTCAGCAAAGGGCAGCGGAGATGGGCAGAATGATTTGGGTGGCGGATCCAACTTTGAGCCGAGGTTTTCGTTGCTTGAGTTTGTTGAATCGTATCGAAAGCGAAAAGCCGTTTTTGACGCAGAAATAATGATGGGTCTGGACACTCGAAAGAGCAAACGTAAATTATGGTTTTCGTTTGTTACATGAACTAATATCCGTCGCCAGCGAAATTAGACAGAAAGGATCCAGAATATCTCATTTTGAATGGAATGAAAGTGATTAGGACAGCAAGATTTGAGCAAGTTGTGCAAGGAGGTACTTGAGTTGACCATTTTCTTTTCTCAAATGGCCGGCCCACAGAAACAATTCATTCGATCATCAATGTCGTGGAGTCAAATGCTTCAGACGAATATCATGCCGTTTTGAGAATTGGAAGTGCACCAGGAACTGCTGATGGCCCTTATGGGACAACCTTAAGGTTCCTTCTTGAGACCAAACCGTATGATTAACTTGCCATCAGATATCCTGTTGGAAATTTTGCTGCTGTGGACAGCTACCTCGGGAATTTTAAAACATTTTACGGCTTAACAAACAAAGTAACGAATCTGCTGGTGAATGCCAATAATCCGCCAATGGTGGGAGCCGCTGGTACAGGATGATGCACCTCCGGTTGGCTCACACAGCTTGACAAATATCACGAGATTTTCCTTTCGTTTCTTCATTTATGTGTCACCCATACGAAAATTAAGATTTGAGACAGACTGGGAGTTTGCAAGGAAGAGAAAACAAGCTTCATAATAATTACAGGAAAAATTTTCAGAAAACGCATCGCAAACAGTACTGACTTCTGACGAGTTTCGCGCAAAACTGTCAGAATATGCCACCTATTATACCAACCAGTGAGTAGGATCAAGCCGCCATTGGAAATGAATCTGTTCTGCTGTCAAAACACACGTAATTTCTTTCTCAAGCGTCCGTTTGTTGCTCAGATCCCAGCAAAACAAAAACATCCACTGCCGTATGCAGCATGAGCATACACTTACGCCAGGCTAAATGGCATCCAGATGCGACTACCCCAAAAGCAAGTTCATTATATTTTAAAATCGCAGTCCAGTTGGACACTTCCAGATGAGCTGAAGATCAAAGAGACGATATCTCGAACCATCGGAAGGAACGAATGGGTAGATGGTTCAGTGTGGGCATCTCAGCAGCGCGGACGCGACAAGACAAGATCGAGCCAGAGCGTGCGTGGGCACAGCAGTCGGCAAGGGGCGAGTGCCGCGAACATGGATGTTGGCTCGGTGGGGCAGTTGGCACCGGCGGCAATGCTGCGTGTGGGTGTGGGGAAGCCAAGTGTTCTTTTTTTTTCTTCCCCATTTCGGATTCTGTTTGCTTTTGTTTTCTTTTGTTTTTTTGTTCGAATCCAACTGCCGCTGCGCCGCACTTGCACTCACCTGCGAATGGACGTCAACTGGTACGTGCGTGTGTGCATGCCGTGTGGCTCACGGCAGCATCTCCGTCGATCGCTTACTCTCACGCCCAGGTGTATATGTGGAAAAGCCACGCCGGACGGCTCGCTGTTCTGCTCAACCGCGTGCCTGTCGACGGACGGGGCCGGCGCGCGCGCGCAACAGCAGCCAACGTGCGCAAAACTTCACCACCCGCATCCGCTGCGTTCTGTTGCAAAGAATCACCACTTTGCGCACACCCGCTCCGCGTCGGACTTCAAGCAGCTGACGGACTTTGCGTCATGCACTTTTGTTCCCGTCGGAAGTGCCGCCGCCATAGCACTCTCGGCACATATCCATAATAACGGCGGCAATGGCGGCGGCAACGGCGGCCAAAACCCTTTGCAAGGCGATGCAATTGAGGTGGGGGCTGAAATGAACCCTGACCAACCTCGCTCCTTTCCATCACCTTGGAGCGTCGACCCCTCGCTCTCAGACGAGCAACGCAACGCGGTAGTAAGAAGTCTGTATGCGCAGCTCAAGTTTAATCGCAAGACAAGACTGCGCTCGTGACTTAAGGAAGCTTGGCCCCCCCGCTGCGGAGATGGAAATGATATCAAATCCGTTGCAGAATTTTTTGTTTTTGCAACGGCTCTATTTCTCTGTTTATTGATTTGCATTGCTTTTCCCATATTTGTTTGATGCCTCTCATGTGATTTCTTCTTGTACTTCCTTTTCTCCCCAACGTTATTTTTTGTGCAGAACTCAGCACAGGCTGAATCCAGCATGTAATTTCCATGCTCTATCTATTCTATTTTTATTCTATGCGAGAACTTGCCTGCTGCCGTTTTCTGAATAAAGGATTTTAGAGGTGTGGGAATTTCTGTGTTGAATGAGTGAAAAATTTCAATTTGTCCGGCCCGGCCGCGGCGCCGATCGTCAGTGGCACCCCTTCGGGAAAAAACGAAAAATTCATCTTCAAGACAGCGGACAAACAAAGCATGGACGTCAACTGGTGCGGGCCCGCAGTCCCTCCTCCTTTTGCGCCGTCTGACGTAAACTTTGTGTCGTGCGGTGGCAGGTGTGTGTGCGGGAAAGCAACGCGCGAAGACAACGTGCTCTTCTGCTCCCGCGCTTGCGAGGACGCGGACCGCAGGCAAAGTCTGGATTCGCCACCGTTATCGCCTCCACCTGCCGTCAGTGCAGTTGCGTATGCCACAAGGACGGGGACGCCCAGGATTTCAGACGCCGCTGCCGCGTTTTCCTTGCACTGGCAGCAGTATCGCCCTGATCGGTACCACGGCACGGACTCCGGGCGTATCCGGCTACGGATGGAGTTTGGCACATTCAATTTTATTCCTGCGGATTATTCGCCACAGGAGTCGAGAGCGCGGTGGGCCGAGTCGTGGCGTAAACAATCGCTGATCGCGCCCGGCCCATTCAGCAGGTTGAATGGAAGCGATTCAGAGGCGTTGCTCACGGGGACACGCAGCGCGTGACTACTAGTTGTTGATATTGTAGTTGTTTTTGAGTTGGTCTTTTCATTCACCAAGTGTTCAAGTGGGCGGTGTGCCGTGTGGATCCGTTGAAACGCGATATCGCAGATTGTGTCTGATCTGGTTGGGAGACGCCGCGGAAGGCGGAGCTTGGCCGGCCAATGAATGAATCTCATTTTCATCTCTCACTCTATACACGTCCACCAACAAGCAACTACATCCAGCACGTGCCAATGAAGCGTTTACCGATTTGTTTGCATTGCCATCTTCCTTGTTTCTCTCTCTTCCTCGAATGAACAATTTCCATTTGTGCGTGCGCGCGTGGCGCAATCCGATAAAAGCCTTGCGCATCGCAGACAAACACCTCAACCCGGGCGTGTGCTCCGTCTCCGCTTAAATATTATCGCATCGAACGATATCTCCACCACAGATTTGCTCATTGTGCCGGCTCCGGTTTTGCAGGACGGCGGCCCGACTTGACCAAACCCTTCAACGAGCCGCCGTAGATGCACGATGCTGGCAGGTGGATCCACTGGTGCTTCTAGCAGGGGGGCCGCGATGTCTAAGCCGTCGTACTCTAGATCGCCGACCGAAGTGGGGGTGTGGTGGCGGGGAGTGGCAAGCGAAAGTGGCGATAGCGGCGAAGCCGGACTTGCCCGCGCATGCGTCTGCTCGTCAGAGAACGAGCACGCGGCAGAGCAGTACAGCGTTTCTGCGACGGCCTTCTTCCCGCACATGCACCTGACGGGGAGTTCCGTGAGCAATCAACACCGACACATACGCACGCACGAGTGAGCAGCCGCATCTCCGCACCACGCCGCACCTACCAGTTGATGTCCATCTGCACCCAAGCGGAAAAAGACAAGGCAGATTCGGTTTTCGGTTTTGCGCAATGGGTCGGAGAGCACAGACGTTTGGAGGCTTTTCTTTTCTTTGACAAAATTTTTGTTCAAACAGATAACTGCAAGAAAAATTTTTCAGATAGCCCCCAGACACCCATCCGAAGGAGAATTGCCACCCTGCCATTCTCGCACCCAAATCGCCAATGGATAAGAAGCCTTGCTACATAGTGCATACACTGCGCTAGGGAAATCTGCTTTCCTGCGCTGGCAGCCTAAAATTCAAAGAAAAGACGACAGTAGTCCGCCAAGAAATTTGCTCCGTTTCGCTCCGGTTGCAAAACAGCTTTCCATCAACTTGCAATTCAGCCTTTCATCTCAGAAACCAAAACATTTTTAACCGTCAATGTCCATGTCCCGATCCGCAACGTAGAAGAAACGTGACGGCAGCAGCCTTGCCCAAAAAAGAAAAGGCAAGGGGGGGCCCGCGGAACCGGAGCTTTCACGAGCAAGGTGAACACCCCCAGCTCCCAAGTGGATAATTTTTTCTTGCACCTTTTTCGCAGTGCAAAATGTTATGACTCACCTTGGAAATTCTCAAGAGTTCAAAAAAAAAAAGAAAAAAGCAGGATTCGAAGCAGGATGCGAAACAGGGTCGGGTTCTTATCGGTTGGTTGGTAGCCTTTTTGGAACGCACAAAGTGCTCGACACTCCGCTTTGTTCGCATCGTAGCCCCGTACAAGAGCGAAAGGAGAGACAGCTCGTAGATGCGAACATCGTCATTTGCTGTCACATGCATTTTGTCTATTGTGACATCAGAGCCTCGTTTTGTCAAAGAATTTTTACAAGTAGAGTTGTAATCCAAATTGAATTGAAAATAAGAATTTTCTGAAAGCTGTTTAAATCAGAATTAAGGCATTATTTTTCCTAATTTACGTGGTAAAAAAGCGTCCAGGCATATCCGACAGGTGATTGAAAATGCTATCTGGCTGGGCGGAATGTGCTGCAAACAGGTTTGCGCATTATGCAAAATACTCCGGCTCTTTCACTCTTGTAGGGCCTCCTCGAAGTCAATGATGAATAACAGTGCGTTCAATTCCCGGACCGAATCATTCCATTATCGAAAACATTCGAATTGATTATGAATAAAGAAGTTTAACTTTATGAAGGACAGCTTTAAGTGCCATAAGTCTTTCTGTAAAAACTCCTTGGTAGCGCATCCAAAACACTCAACACTGGCCTTTCCACTACTACAGCCTCCCCTGTTTCTCCGAGAAACCCAAAATTCAAAATCGGTCCATAATTCGTATTCATTATAAACGAGGTTGTTGACGAAGATGAGACAGAGTTGCCATTGATGTGACCATTGGGAGCGTTTTCGTCGTCGCTCTCCTCATCTGTGGATTTTCCATTCACAACTCCATTTTGCTTTTTAGAAGACTTCGCAAGTTCCAGTTTTCGTTTCTGTCGTACTTTGCCAGACAGCGGCTGGATGGGTTCAACAACATCAGAATATTTCGACGGAGCCGGTTTAAAAACGAGAGTCGCTCACCACGCGCATGTCGATTGAACAAACGAAGTCCTGTCCCCACACAACAAGCTTGCCCGCGTTGGTACCGCAGGACGCAATGCCAATAATAGGCTCGCTTCGGTTGCCAAAAACTCGCAGCGGCATCAAGTGGGAGTTTTGCCGAGACCATTGAGTAAGCCGTGCGCCCCCTGCTGAATTTCGTGACGCCGGATGCTCGATGTCAAAAAGGTACACTTCGTTTGATGACAGCGCCAGCGCGAGAACCGACCCGTTCGTAGATGGGAACGCCAAAGCTGTATGCAGTGGTTTCTGACGCGGGATGACCGTTTGTAGCTTTTCAAAGAAGATTGCTGTGATCAATTGGCCGCTAACATGGAATGTACCAAACCTTCATATTGTCCAAGTTGAAAACATAGATCCGGTTTGCTAGATCCCCGGTAGCAAGCCACTGACTATCGCCACTAACTGCCAGTGTACAGATGTTTTCCTTGCGACAATTGGAAGTTCCAATCTCCAGTCCATTCTGAGTGTTCGCCGCGTGCTCTGAAAATGCGCCCAAAATCCCGAAGGATGTATCTGACGACGTCTCTGAAACATCAATCACGCGCACGACACAGTCAGATCCCGCCAATATCAGCATTTTGGAATCTTTCGTAAACAAAATTGCTGTGGAACCAGGAATTAGGCCTGGTGAAGGAAATTTTCTCAGCCGAGATATCTTTGCTGTATGCTGAGCCGAAGAAACGCGAAATAGACGAGTGCAGTGCAAGTCTGACACTGCAACGAGATTTCCATCAGGAGAAATGGCTGAAGCTGTCAGGTTTGTCGTGGACTAACGTGCGCTGGGAATTAGTATTGCCGCCTGAACATGATCATGCAGCAAACCTTGATTTTGATTTCGGCAACAAGCTTCTCTTTCTTCGTAAGTCCAACTCTTTCGCCGTCCTTTACATTTGTATCTTCCAGTTCATTTAAGGACGCAGCTTGCCCAAGCCTCCACAGTTTAACCGACGAATCGAATCTTGCCAACACCAACCGCGCACCTTCTGCGACAGAAACAATCGGCCGCTGCGGGAACATACCGACACGAAGCTGCGGACGTTTGTTTTGTGGCTGCTTAGTGTCAGAAAACTGTCGCACCGCTGACTTCGTGACAATAAGAGCGGAATCGACGCCTGCGGAGACCAAAGCGTCCACCGGTTTCTCATCGCATAGCACCAGTGCGCGCACGTCGTGGGAATGGAACCGTCGGTCCCCAACGAGCACCCAAGTTTTATCAGATTGCGAGTCCTGCTGTTGGTTGCGGCGATCGCGCACGCGCTGCATGTATCCGATGTGTGCTGCGGCAGAGTTTTCGACCAGGCGAAACTGCAAAACGCGGCGGTCGACACCGCTGGAAAACACAACAGGCTCGTCCTGGTTGCTACCAACAGCAAGACAAAGAACATCGGCATGGTGTGCACGGAGAGCCTTGATAAGCGTCGCAGACGCGTCGTCCCAGAAAGACACGACGCCGAGCGAGTCACCAGCCACGAGCGTGCCGCTTGGCAAGTAAGCTAGAGCCCACACTAACGTGTCTTGTCGCGTCCCACCACCCAGCCCCTCTCCATCCGCGACATTGGCAGATCCATTTCGCTTGCTTTTGCGTCGTGCTGGAGCCGTAGACACAGCCGTGTCCACGGTGATGCGCCAGACAAGGCGATAAGTTGAAGTCGAGTACGCACGAATGCAAGAGTCCGCAGAACCGGCACTGATGAGCGGCTTCGTGGGATGGTATGCAAGCGATAAAATGCGCGCATCCTGCCGAGCACAAGCAGCCTTGAAGGATATACCGAGTGTTGGTGAGATGGTGAACAGTCGCACGACGCCGTCTTCGCAAGCAACAGCGATTTCTGCCCCGGCAGAGGATTCTTCGCCGTAAACCGGAGCAACAGCCAAACTCCAAACAGCCCCGCCGCCGCTGTCTATGCTGAACTTGGGAGTCAACGCCTCAAGATCCCACACGGAAACGATTCCATCTAATCCCGCAGTGACAAGCATCGGCTCCATAGTCTCCGAATGTGACGGCTTCCTCGTGGAAGGCTTTACACTTTGCTCCGGTTGATGTTCGTCTTCATCGTCATCATCGTCGCTGAAAATCTCATCTTTCGGGTATACCCAAGCAATGCTCTCGATAGATCCAGCGCCAGTAATTCCTGGGATAGTCTGCGAACAGTTCCAATGTTTTAAGTTGCTTCACGGGATCGGGGGCGGAACACACCCGCTCGAGCACCCAATCAACCGGGTCCCAAATCTCGATATTCCCATTCGCGCGTACGCAAGCGAGCCGCGGAATAGGCGAACTGGCGTAGCACATGGCGTTTACGGCCGACGGCACGAACGGTACAAAGCGGCAGCGATGGAGAAGCTGCATCTCGAAATGCCGAGAAAAAAAAAAAAAAAAAAGAAAAAAACGTCCTTTACGCATCAGAAATATAGACAACCGGACTGCCAGGACTAACTTGCATCCAACCGCATCTTCTTGAGCGACGCGACCGAGGAAACTTCTTCGTGCAGAATACCTCGCAACAACGATTAACTGCGCGCTCTGTTTCACTGCTGGTTGAAGCTAACAATTAAGCTGCAACGCAGATGTTGCTAGTATTTGTGGAAAATAGATACGTCGCTGTCCGCCACTGCAGAAGAGCATTCAGAAACCGCCCCGAAGAAAAAAACCAGCTTTTGTGGACAATTACCAAGAGTAAGCGGGCAGTTCGCAAGTACACCGCTGCCATTAGCCAAGTTTGTAATTGTCCTGAGTTGGTGGCATTGAATTTTATAGTTACCAATCCCCGTAAAGCTGCCGAAATATATAAAGAGTTTCAAAAATTATTTTAACTGTCAACCGCTTAGTTTCCATTTCGGTGCCATCAAGAGAATCGGTCAAGCCCGACAAAGAGTCAGCGGTCAAGAATTGCTTGCCTAATTTTTTGGAAAAGAACCAGATGAACAACAGCATCGGTGATAGAGATGTTCTGGCTGAAATTATTCCAGGAAGGGAGGGCAGCCAGCATTAGTGGCAATTCTTGATGAAATCCTCAACTGTAACGCTCCATGGGTGCACTAACGTGGAAGTAAAGTCGTGAGGCCCAGCAGGTGATACCTCAGCAGCCATGGATGAAAACGGCGTGCGTATGTTTGTGTCCGTTCGCTGTTTTGTAAAAGGTCAAATGGAGGTTCTCTTTGCATCGACACCGTCGACGTTCATCCGCCCCGTGGAACCGCCCGCAAAGTCGCTCTCGCTGGATCCTGTGCATATTGCGTCCGTCGCACAGATGGTGGCGCATGGCGGACCTGCGTTCCTACACACGATGATGACCGCAGAGTCTCAAAACAGCGAGACCCGCTGCAGGTTCCTTTGGCCCCAGATGCCCGGAAACGACTACTTCTGCTTCATGGTCTGGGCAACGCGCTTTCCAGGTTTGCGCCCCTTTCTTCCAACACAATTCACGGAAGCTTCGCCCAGCTGACTACAAGAAGCTTGTCGGGCCTCCAAAAAGCCACGCCCCTCCACCGCCACCTCCACCGCCACCGCCGCCACCTCCTCCGCAGTCTGTGAAAGTTGATATGCTTGCGTTTATGCCGTTGCTCGTTTCGCTGATGCGGGATTGCTCAAAATCAAACATTCATGTGACCCTTACGAAATTTTCTATTCCCCCCGTCGACTAGCCACAGTCTAACTTCCGAGCGTACTCGAATGTTTGCAGGCGGCACGCACGTGGGTTGTCAAAAACTGCCCAGGTCAAGACAACATCAAGTCACTGGTTGACATACTGGCAGCCGTTAGCGCAAAATCTACTGTGTTCCAAGAAAAGCTGCACATTTTGTACCTATTGAACGATCTTCTGTTTTACGAGTTAATTTTGGATTTTTCGTTAATGGGTACTAATAAGCACCTTCAGACTGCAAAAGGGTTCTTCGGTGGTTCGAGCTATGGTTCAGCCCCACCTGCAATCCCTGATCAAGTCTCCGTTGAATGCTGCTGACGTGAATGATGCAAAAAAAGAAAAACTTTTCAAGGTTGTACAGTTGCTTCTTTTTTCAGCAACTTACGCTGTTTTAGATTCTGAACATTTGGTCTTCCAAATCTGTGTTTCCTGCTGGTATCATTTCGGATTTTGTCCAAACTATGAATCAGCCTGTCACTATGGCGGCGGAGAATTCCTCCTCCAAAAATTTGGTATCAAATGCGACGCCACCGACACATCCAACCGAGCCAGAAAAAGCTGCAGACCATGCTGAAAGTCATACTCTTAAATACGATCAAGAAGCCATGTCTGGCATTTCTGCAACAGAAGAACTACCTACAAGAAAGGACCCTCCGGCACCTGTTGAAAAGCTTTTCGCACCTCGGATTAACGCCAAATATTTTGAAAAGCCTGCCGGTTTTATGATATATGCGATGGAACTGAATCTCGACGATGGCAAAAGGAGATACTCACCAATTGTCACTCGAGATCTTATTCCAAGCTCACCGCTGCCGTCTGTCCCGAATGAGAAAACATTATCAGCTCTGACAGACTTTTACGAAGGTTTATCTGAGCAGCAGAAATTTGCCCAAAAGCTACAAGCTGTTGCCGATGCTGCGAACGGTGCGTTCAGCGAAGAGCTTCCGGATGCAAACACTGGCACGGACAGCGCAAGCGGCGGTCGGCGTTTCGATCGATGGGGCTGGGAGTTTGGCAGCGCGGTAGACGCTTTCATATCAACGCGATCAGGCGAATTGCGGGAGTCTCGATTAAGAGGGGCGCGGGGGAGGTCTCCGTATGCGGACAGCGACATGTCGTCTGGCTCGCGTTCGCGCTCTCGCTCGGTCACGTCATCGTCCTCGTCGACGTCTTCGCGCCGAAAGCGGAGCCGCAGTCGCAGCCAAGATCGTTGGCGCACCCGGAATCGCAGTCGAAGCCGCAGTCGAAGCCCGCAGAGAAGATGGAGTCCGGCTGCACAAGATCGCATGGGCGGCGCCAGTTTTGGCGGGTGGGGGAATGACCGAGGCGGAATGGGAATGTCCGGGTTCGGAGATTTCGGTGGTGGAAACGATTTGGATCGCCAATTCGACGCCTTTCGGTCAGCCAGATCCTACACTTACAACCGAGATACAAAACCCAGACGTGGAGAGATTTCTTGCTTTCGCTGTGGCAAGGTATATTACAGTATATCACCACTCGTCAGTATTCACATTTAACATAATTTTTCAAGACCGGACACATTGCGAAGAACTGTGATGACGTGTAGCGGTTTCAAAATATATTAACCATTTCAAAATATATTCGTGTATTCGTTCCGCTTGATCTGAAAATTCCCGTTTTGATAATTTATCACCCGTAAAACTTTGTCTTTGTCTATTTCTTTTTTCGTGTGACATCATGGGAACGGAGCGCAACAGTTGACATTCGAATTCTATCTTTCTAGTATGCCACCTGCGCCCAGATATGTTGTCTCAGGGCATACTGCTTGGCATCAGCGGCATTATTTTTCCGAGCCGACACATGTTCACAAATCCAAGTAATTAATTCGAAAGGCTTATTCAGTCGAAAAAGGTGGTATCAAAGTTTCGGCTGGATCGTCTGCTGCGGCAAGTGCCAGCCGTGACTTCGGTAACCGTCGTCCCTTCCTCGCGTCTCCGTCTGGCGTCTACCGCCGATCACGCGTAACAGGTGGTACTCGTAGCGTTCATGTTTACGGATGATGAGGCCCCCCGAAAATTCTGGTTTTGTACAAAGACTAGTCTACAAACAATGTTGCAGGGGTTTTGTTTGGATTGTTTGATATGATACAGCGGTGCCCGTGGAGGCTGAAAGAAATCGCAAATTTGCACGATTGATTTAGAATTCTGCCACTGGAATACGTGGAAATTGCATGATACAATTTATTTTGAAATCTGTCGAAGTGACGCAAAAACTGTGAAGAGCAAAAACCTGCACAAAACGCGTTCGTTCAGTCAGCCGTAGTATGAGTACACAGATTTTGTTGTCGTGAAAGCATCAATTGCTTCAAATCCACAATCTTTTCCGTACCCTGAAAAGTAATTTTGTTTGCAAAGTAAAACAGATGCAATACTACGCATACCACTCGCTTTAACTCCTCCAAGCGGCATATAGGGTGGAACATCATTATAACTGTTAATCCACTGAATTGCAATTGAAAAAAACCGATGATAAATCACGCGACTTACAACAAAGCCGACTCTGAGATTCGCTGAGGCATAACCAATGTTTTTCACTGAATCAGTGAACACTCCGGCTGCTAACCCATATTTGCCATTATTTACTCGTTGAACGGCTTCGTGCATCGTGGAAAACGGCTTCAAGACAGACAAAACAGGTCCAAAAACTTCCTCGGTGGAAATTTCGTCGTCGTCTTTGACGCCGGTAAGAATGGTGGGTTGAACAAAAAATCCGTCCGTCCCGTCAACCTTGTGGCCGCCGTATTCGACGCGCACTTCATGCGTCGCGCTTGCCCGTGCAAGCACTTCATAAATTCGATCTCTAGCCGCAGCATCAATGACGGGACCAACAGTCACAGTTGGGTCGATGCGCGAGTCGCCGAGTCGAGTCCAAGAACGAAATCGGTCCACCAACAACTTGACCACCTGGTCGTAAACGTCTGTATGGACGAGCACGTTCGATACGGCACAGCAGTTTTGCCCCGCATTACCCAGCGCAGCGTCCGCGACAATCTCAATGACTCTGCTCAGGTCCGAAACGCCACGGTCGATAATGGCAAAGTTCTTTCCGCCCAGCTCCAGCACAGTGCGTCGCGGGGCGCCGACAGTGTCGCGCTGTGACGCGAATTTCGGTGGTGACGATGAAGATGCCGCAGCAGCGACTTGCGCGCCTGCTTTGGTGGAACCCGTGAAGCTCAAACACGCCACATCAGGGTGCTCGGCTAGAGCACGGCCCACGTCCGCGTCGCCCAGGAGAACCTGCACATACCCCGCAGGCACGTGCGGGGCGGCAAGGGACGCCAAGTGCAACGTTGACAGCGGCGTCTGTGGCGCGGGCTTGAGAATGGCGGCTGATCCGGCAGCCAGGCATGCAGACAGCTTGTAAGACGCGAGGAGCAACGGGTAGTTGAAACTCGTGATAAGGCCACACACACCAAGTGGCTGCCTGACCGTGAACGTGTGCGCGTTCGGAGTGTTGGCAAACATTCGACCGTGGATCTTGTCCGACAGGCCTGCGTAAAATCTGAACAAGCCTGCGCTCGACGAAACGTCGAACTACGAAAAAATCAGACTTCAACGATATGCGCAAAACCGGACTCTTTACCTGGGCTTCCGAAACAGTCTTTCCAGTAGACGTTTCGCATCGAACCAGCTCTTCCGAGTCTGCATCAATCGCATCTGCAATCTTCAGGAGCGCGTCCCTGGGCGAAACACAATTACATAAGCCAAGACTTTGTGCTGTCTTACCGCCGGTTGGTGGGGTGCCATGCCTGATGCAGCTGCTCTGCTTCGAATGCTAGTTTCGCGACGCGCACGGCGTGGTTAACATCGACATCGGGGAGGGAGTCGAACGTATGGTGGTAGACTGTGCCGGAATGTGGATCTACCAGAGGGCGCCTAAGTCCCTTGGCGACAGCGATCTCTGCACCTCTGAAGGATTTCGGAACGAATGACATACGTCGTCATCTGCTCAGATTCACGACACTCACTAACTTGAACTTCAATCACAACTTGAGGAAAAGAACAAACAGCCTTTAACAACCAACAGTTCACCTGAGGAGTCCCTTGTGGCACATCACTTGGTACTTCTTCGCCTTCACCTCTTTCCCGTCAAACGGCACGTGGGCACCACCCAGATTTTTCGCGATTCCTCCCGGAACATACACTCCCGGTTTGTGCGCGAAGCCCAGGAAGCCATTGTGCTCTCCAACCACTGCCCTGGCAACGTAGAACGGCGTACCATCCTCCTCAATTCCAGCTTCGATAGCATGCGATGGAATTTCCCCTTCTTCGCAGTCCACCCACTCGATTTGGCCGACAGCTGCTGTCAGCACTTCATGGCCGTAGTTAATCCTGACTTCGCGACCGAAGTATCCGACTAAGGGAGTCTTTTCACCGGCGATGATTTTTCCTATACGGTACGATGACCCGATCTTCACACGGGAAATATACACTTTGGCACCATCCAAATCGACACCTGCTTGTTCTGCATTCGCAGGAACCCCACCAGATGGACCAACCGCAACCCAATATTTATGGAAGGATTGCGAGTGGAGAGCGCGCTGTGCTCTGGTCAAGTACGATCCCGCCTTAATTTTGTTATCCTTCAGCAACTGTTGCTTGTTCTCCTTTGCGTAATAAACCGTGCTTCCAAATTCGTCAACAACTTCGACTGCGAGAGGGGTGAAAGTGTTTGGCAACGCTTTGCGGAAGGAATCCAGGCCAATCTCGCGGTAGATGATCGACACCAACTCACTGCAGAATACCACCTTCTTTTTCTGCGGGTGGGGGAAAAATTCGGACCCGATTTTGTTAAAATAATCAAGATCCTCGTAAAGCGATTTCGACGCAGACGCAAGAACTGGGAGGATGTTCGTGATAGGATCTGGAACCAAAGTCAATGAAAGTTCAACACATAGAGACACTCAACATCCAAATTCCTTGTACTCGTTGTATAGATTCAGAATCAGGTTGGGGTTCTTCTGAAGTTCCGCATTCAAATATTCACGCTGCGGACCAGTGAGGGGGCAAATTCCAACGTCGGCGTCGCCTTCGGCCACTACGGCGGCAAAATCTCTGATCTGGGGTCCTAGATGGAATCCGCCGGGTGCAACCGGGTGGTCGACGGGAAGAACATTCGAGTCTGATAAGAAATTTAAATGCGTTTCCACTAACTCAAAAACCACTCACAGACGTAACCAGCAACTCTGCCCGAAAAAACCGATTCATAGAGATACAACTTTCCTTCTTCCAGGCAGTCTAAAGGGAGGACGCTTTTGTCGACTAGAATCCCTGCATGGGTCCACAATTCTGTGGCAACATAGAATGTTCAATTTATTCACAGCCTAGTTCTTGAAACGTACCGTGAAACGGTCTCTGAGATGAGGGATAATGTCTCAGAAGCAATACAGAAAGAGTGAAGCTTTACCTCGATACGAGGAACAACCTCATGCAACTCGACTTTCTTGATGAAGTTGGCGACGGGGTCGCTGCCCGCGAAGAGGACGGCATCGAGGGGCTGCAGATCGGCAGCAATGCCATCAGGAACCACCAAGCTCCACCAGTCACAAACCTTCAGGACATAGTCGCCATCCAGAGTAACCTCATGCAGCGAGGAAGTCACCTGTTCCAACTTATCCTCGGTCTTTTCCGACAGCGAATTCAAGGTGGTGGCAACCTTGCTGAAGAGAGTGGTCAACATGTTTCAGAAAATGTTTTTTGTATTTCAATTCCCGACGCAGCCGGCGCCAAGACACGTGCCCAGCCGTAAACAATCGACCAGCGTGTGGATGCGGGTGGCGCCCGTTATTTCACTGAAGATACTAACTGTCGCGAGTAATAAATGGCGTTGGCGCAATTTGCCCGCCAGTTCTTGCTCTGTCGATTAGTTTGCTTTATCTAGGACTGATTTGGAGGCCCGCTTGCAGCCGCGGCCACAAGCGGGTCGCGCAACGAGAGCACGAGAACATGGAGGGTGAAATCTTAGCCTTCCCGCGATCCAAGAACAACTGACAAGCAACTCATTGGTGCGCCTTCGTATTACAAAGAAGTCCGTCAGGGTCACATTTCCAATGATCAAGCCAGAGTAGTGAACCGCGGAAACAGTTCCGCAATGTGCTTTGTGCTGGTTCAGTCTTTACGACCGGCAGGCATTTCCGATTTGCATGATGCAGGATTCCAGAGGGAGACAATAGCAACTGACTCCAAACGCGTTGCCTATTTTGCATTACCGAATTTCTGAAGAATAAATAAGCAAGGAAAATCGGACTTCTGTGAGTACTCCAGAATGCGTCGTAGCTTGTTAGAAAACAGTCATCACAAATTCGACGTAAGTTCTTGAGTTTATCTTGTGGGCGGCTAAGAAGAAGATCCGAGACTTGGCGGATAGTGGCGATATTTTTTCAATAAGCACCCAAAACCGCTGTACTGTATGAATATAAAAGGTTTCTTCGCAATGAGCTTTCTTAAAGGGCAAATTTTCGTCTCGAAGGCAAAACAGAAAATTTGTGCCCCATAAAATGAAACATATTTGCGATCTTTGACGGTGCTGGGAATGAGCGCTTTGTCAATAATATTTTTCACTAGCTGTCGTTCCTGTTGTTAATGTTGTGGTTGGTTCATTCATGGTTGATGTTGTGTCGCCTGGCGCAAAAACCTTTTCGTTTTTTTTTCTCTTCCTGCGGCTGTGCCACGCATACGAGCATGACAAAAGAAACAGCAGTCTCGTAAGCGACAACAAACAGCATCAAGCCGAAAAGAAACAGACAGAAAAGGGGGGGAGATGTGTTGTAAATGAGAATCTCATTGCGGCCATTCATCAATATATTTAAGGTAGATTCCCAGTTAAACAAACCTACAAACATTTTTACGAACGAGGTACATTCACACAGACAATTGCAACCAAAGCCATGCACAAACAAAACTTTTCTCGTCATGCCATGACTTCATCCACGAAAATTCGATCACTTAAAAAGTTTAAAACGTAAAAAAATTGCTCTGGAGCAACCAGATCTATCGCATCCCCTTACTTTGCTGCGCCATGAGTCTGTTTCGGCTTATCTAAAGCTTTAGTATCTGATCCTTGTTTCCTCATGACAAGTGGAGACACGAACAGTTTTGTCTTGGTGTGTGTTGATGACATGGTTGTCCAGTCCTTTACTCAAGGAGAGGTTGATAATTTCAAAAACCAAATTAAGAAACACTTTTCCAACAAAGAACTTGGACCAGCAAAGCGTGACTGGGCGAAGCGGTCAATACGACAGCCATGGTCTTTATCTGCACTGTCTTGAATCAATTTGATTTGCGATCTCGCTAACTGCATTGCGAAAGAGATGAAACAGGATGGTGTTGTGCGTGTTGCTTGGTCCTTGTGTGTGCCTTTGTACCATGACCTGTCAACGAATTAATGTTGCTGAGTTTCACATCAGACTTGCTAAGACTCGTGGCTCACCAAGTTCTGAGTTCTGCACCTATCAGCGATTTGGCCAGGCACAACGGCTTCAAAGTCACCTTGCATGATAGTGTGTTGAAGGTGCCCCCCAAGCGCAGATTCGCAAAGGTGCCCAGGCAAGACTAAGGCAAAGGAAGAACGGCAGGGTGAAAGCACTGGCAGCGCATCCAGCGATTACCGATAGCGAGCTCACTCCAATACGTAATATGGCAGTGGAATTCTTTTGCCGGCAGATTTCTTTCTATAAAGCTGGGTGGGTGCCCCTGATTCACAACCCTGAAGAAAATAATGCACAAACGCGGCGTCGGCCACCGCACCGGTTTGCGAACAAAGGCAGCGGAAGCGCGGCGGACATGGGTTCGCGACGGCGATACGGGCATCCCGCGCACGGTTCCGCGGCCGTTTGAAAGCTTGCTGCGCGAGGGCTCCGTGACGGGCGACGATCTGCCGGCGCACTTGAGGGATTCACAGGCATACCAAGACCGCAGCAGCGGCAGTTTGGGATTTTGGGCCCGTCTGGTTCAGTATTGCGAGCTTAATTCGCTCCTGGCACTGGAGGGAATCGACAAGCCCGAACGGACTGGACCAAAATGCACGACGGACTTGCCTTACTGGGGCATTGCTTCGATGGCAGACGGTGACACTTGGTGGATTCTGGAGACTGGCCATCTTTTGAAGCACAAGGCCCAATTCGAACAATTGCTGGTGCAGTTGCATGATGCTGGATGGGCGTTCTCTGCCGAGGCGATAACCCAATTGTTTAATCTTTCCAATGATGCTGAATAAGACTCTCGTGACGATTGAGAACTGAGATTTTTCAAAGTTCGTGATTTTCTTTATCTCAAAATTGCCGCATGCGCAAGCGCAATGCACCAAATATTTTGCTGCCGAAAATCGGAGTGCCTGTCGACGGCTTTCCAATTCTAATCTGTATGATGATTTTGTATTGAAATCGTCAGGGTTGTTTTCCTTTTTGTAAGCTGAAAACAGTGCCAAAGTCGCTGGTGCAGATGCAGGTGTGGTCATCCTACCGGTACTCGTTCCGGCTGCTAATACTCTTGATAATGCGACGATAGGTTGTGCATCCATTTTTTGCGAGAATGATAAAATCAAAGCAAATTCGACGAATTAGAAGTTAAATTCACGATCAACTAACAGCAAAGGAATAAACCAGACGAAACTTATTCTGGCGCTAATGGAGTTAGCTCGCTGTTCTGGTGATATCCACGTGTGTTTCGTCAGTTGATTTGTTGGTCGATAGATTGCCGGCAAAGTGCAGTTGGGGTGAATGTACGAGTCTTTCACATTTGGAGTGACAGCAAACCAAGACTATTTCCGCTGCGCGAATCTGTGTTGTTGTATTTCCAAGCTCACTCAAACGAAACAAAAATGCGTTTATTGCGCGACTCGCAGTCTCGAATGATCGTCTTTCTTGTTTCTCCATCACGCAAATTTTCGGAATATGGACTCTGGATCCTCCTGTTTGAAGTCGTTACCAAACAAGACGCGGAAGATAATCACGCACCTGGAATTGGTCTGCCGAAAGCCACATTTTCTTGAAGGTGCTCAGAGAAGCAAGAATCGACCCACCAATCCACGTCGAGTACTGCCGGGCGTTCAGCAATTACGTTAACGGAAATAAAACTAGCCACCTTTCGTTCAGGAGGAGCAGATATCTTGATTTTGATATCTTTCAGCGCGAGTTTTTTGACTTCGTTCAGCAGGCGATCAGGGAATCCTTTCAGCAGAGTTGTTCCTCCCGACAAAACAATGTTTGTAAAGAGGGTTTTGCGGATGTCCATGTCTGCCTTGTTTATGGAATCCACAACTATCTGGTGGACTCCGGCGCTTTCTGAACCAACCAAGTCGGGATTGAAAAGTATTTCTGGAGCACGGAATCTTTCTTGTCCAAGCTGGCGAATGTGATTCGAACAATCAGCGATGGCTAGAAACAATCTTAAATTACCTTCACGATGATCCCGTCAGGAAGGACGAACTCTTCGAACCGGCCAACACCTTCCTTCTCTTCCCGCCCTGGATTCGAAGCGACATAACAGCAACTTTCCTTTACAATTCTTGCCACCTCCTTCTCAGCGCTAGTGCCCCACAAGTTGATGCCAGACTTTCGCAGATGCAATTGAAGGGACTCGGTTACATCGCGACCAGCAACGTCGATTCGACGAATCGCGTGTGGTATTGCGAACCCTTCATATACTGGAACCGCGTGCGTAACACCGTCTCCTGAGTCCAGCACGATGCCGGTTGTACGCCCGGACGAGTACCTTTGTGATGCAGAAAAAAAACAACAACCAAGAGTCAGGTTGGAACTTTGATCGGGAGTTATAATACACACAGAGCTAGAACGGCTTGAATCGACAGGTACATTGCAGGGACGTTGAATGTTTCGAAGAAAATCTCGGCCATAGTTTCGCGATTTTTTCGCGGATTCAGCGGGGCTTCAGTCAGCAGGACGGGATGCTGTATGGATTGAATGGATGAGGTTATGCGAATTCGAGCAATAATCGGAAACAGCACGGAACCTCCTCGGATAAAGTTTTGAGCTCCTCACTGTAGACGTGGTGCCACACCCGCTCCATATCGGTCCAGTCGGTAACGATGCCATGCTCCATAGGGTACTTCACCCGGAGGAGACCTGTTGAGATAACGTTTAAGAGACGGGTGAGTGAGGATCAATTTAAGACCTCGCAGCTCGTGCGCCCGAGAGCCGATGAAGGTGTCGCCCTCGACGGCGCCGGCCATGATGCGCGTGTGTTTGGGACGGCCGACACTGGAGATGAACGGCCGTTGATCAGGGCGAATTGGGTTGGGGGACACGGGGGATGAGCAGCACAACGAACGCACGATGAGGAGAAGAAGCACTTGGGGCTGTCCTCGCCGGCGAATCCCGCCTTGATGAAGCCGGAGCCCTGCGTGGAAGCGATGCGTCAGACGCGCATGCGCACAGCTAAGCGACGAGGGGGCACGCACGTTGTCAAGCACGACGGGCTGGTTGACGAGGACGTCCGCGAACTCCATATGCGATAATAATGCGATGAACTTATGCGGAAGGACACCGACACGAAGCAGCCGCCGCCGCCGCCTCCGCCTCCCCCTCCGCTGCCGCCGGAGCTCGTGTTCGAGCCGGCCGCGGGCGTGTACTGCGCGTGGGATTCCGCGCGCCGCGTTTACGTGCCGTGCGACCCGCTGCCAGTGCGCAGTGTCGGCGTCTTGCGTCTCGTAGCCACGGACCCGGCCGCCGTCCGAGGCGCCCACGTGGATATAGACGTTAACGGCGCGCTGTACATTGGCCGTGACGTGTGCTCCGTCTTCCCTCTGCTGCGACTGCGCGAGCTCGCCGTATCGCGCACACATGTACGCATTGCGGCAATGCGCGTGTTGTCCGCCGACCGACGCGAGTGGCACGACAGAGTGTACGTTGCTGATCTCGGTAGCACTCACGGTACGTTTGTGGACGGCCAGCGAGTCGCCGAGCCCAAGGAGATTGGTCGTGTTGTCCAAGTTTTCCACGGCACACTCCTTCGCGTTGGATCCACCTCGTTCGAGGTGCATGTTCACAAGGAATGGCCGTGCGCGTCGTGTTCAATCAGCTCATCTGCATCTCTACAAGTACATACTTCAGAACCAGTCAAGCCGTTGGTGGCAACAAGGTCTATCACCCCCAGCGCAGGCGCAGAACCAAATCACCGGACACAGTCCAGGCAGCTTCGAAAAGAGCTGGTTGGGCCGTATGTGCCAAATAGCATCGTTGGAAACTATGTCGACCGAAGTCAATTGCGCAGAGAGTTGCACGGGATAGACGTTTCTCACATCTCCGGGTTAAGTGAACTGCGTCAAACCAATTTGGTGCGAAAACGTCATCCTTTCCAGACAAGGCAAAGTAAGGTTGGCGCTGATTCGAACTCGAATGGAAACAATGGAGACGATGAAGTTGATCTGTGCGATGAGGATTATGATGGCAATCGCGTGAGTGGCATTGGTGAAAAGATGCTTGTGCAACTTGGCTGGGAACGCGGAAAATCCCTCGGCAAACGCGACGACGGTATCGTTGAGCCAGTAAGGGCGGTGGCCAATACGGGAACGGTGGGGCTTGGGTTTGGGGAGCGGCAGTGACACGAGAAGGGTTTGGCGTTAAACATTAGGTTCACAAATTCAAGTCCACCAATACAACAAACGGTTCGACAGCGGGTACAAGACGACGTAAGTTATACAGGTGTATTTGCTGCCTGTGGTTGATTCTTTTCTTTTTTTTTATTTTCAAATGCACGAACGTCTTTTGTTTTTTCAATTTTTCTAAAAAAATCTTATGTCGGGGCCTCGTAGTTATCGGACAGCATTCGCTGCCATGAACGGTGGTTTCCAAGGCGGAAAACAGAGTCCCTTGCCATTTACAACACACTTTATTGTCAAACAGTGCCAGAGGCAGCAACGGCGTTTATCACGCCAGGAGTCATTCCAAACAATGCTTGAGTGCTTTGCACATGACGTTTGAAGTCGGAAACGAAAGCTGTTCTGCGCTGCATAACACCAATCGCGGTTGTGTCGAGCTTGAATTCCATCACAATGGGATAGTAGGTGTTGCGCTCGATTATTGGCCGGCTCTGGCTGTTTGGTTTCGGCAAGTCTATGGTGACACGCAAAATTTCGGCTTTTTGGATAGGAGTAGTGGTTAAACATTAACCTGACTAGTTCATGGAAAACAACTCACTAGAAACATCGTCGACCACATCTCTGATATCAATGAAATCCACCCAGCGAAGAAAATCGTATTTGTACGTTTGCGCCGCCTTTGGCGCAAAAATTCCAACTTTTCTGACGGTGGTCACTAGCAGACAATCGTTACACAAAAATAACGTATATTTTGTGTGATTTCGGATATCCGTGGCATCATATGACATAATACACCGTCTTTCTCCTTTGATGATGTCCGGTGGGCATTCGCTTGTGTCACGCATTGCCTGGAACAAGTCAGTAATTTGTGCATTTTCTTGAATTTTGTTGTTGCCAGCCAACACAACTAGTTGAACTGCATCCACGGCTTGACTTAAAGGCCCTTTGTCTGGGTGATAATCGGGAGTATGCTTCAAAATTTCTGAACACCAAATTGGTTAAGTAGTCCAAACTGCGGCAAGAACGCAACCTTTAAGCAACAGCAAATATCGGGTAACTCTTTGCATAGGACGAAGTAAAAATTCCTTCAATTCTGTATACTCAGTTCGTGGTGACATTTTACACTGTTCCGAAAATTGCTTGAACTCTTTGTTTTCCAGCAACTGTCGATGCATTTCTTTGTCGGCAAGCAATTTGTTGTTAAAGTAGTCCGTGTAAGCAACTTCAATGCTGCTAATCTGAATTCGAAGGTAAGAGGACTAAAAGAAAATGCAACAGACGTTATCCAGAAAGATCCTGCCTATTGAAGACAACTCGGGGATCCAATTCAGCTCAGAGCAAACTTCTTCGAGTTCACCAAGGAACCTTGTGTGCAATGAATGCAGATTCTCCATCCCAGCAAAGAGCGTTTTGGCAGTGAACGTATTAATTATTGCGGAATCTAACAGTTCTTTGCGTATCACCTTATGAAATCACATGTAAACATCTTTTTCAAAACAAACGACGCTAGTACATTCAAAATGATTTCTAGATTCTGCATGTACGTGCGTTCAGTGGCGA
The DNA here is from genome assembly GCA_027604725.1 of Entophlyctis luteolus. Taxonomy (NCBI): domain Eukaryota; kingdom Fungi; phylum Chytridiomycota; class Chytridiomycetes; order Chytridiales; family Chytriomycetaceae; genus Entophlyctis; species Entophlyctis luteolus. The sequence goes on along the minus strand of JADHYT010000053.1, from coordinate 18,352 downwards.
GGACTTCGAGCACGGCATGGCCGCGGCCCTTGTTTTGGCTGGGATCCCTGAGAAGATGGGCATCGGGTCCGGTTTCCTGGAAGATTTGAATGCGGCGAATTGAACGAATTCGACAAGGAGGGGGCTACGTACGGTGAACCTCTGGTTCGGATCAGAGATCCAGGTGACGACAGTCGACGTGTGGTCCCAGGCGTCCTGGACAAAGCCGGCGGGGTCAGTCACGCAACGCCGGGGGCGTCACTCGCGGGAGCTCAACCGACCTCGGGCGGCTCCTCGCTGATGGCGTCGATCAGAAGCGGCACGGGGAAGACGAGGGCGTCGGCGCAGAAGAGCGGCGAGCGCAGCAGCGCCGGATCGAGCCTGTGCGGGATGGTCGACTCCATCTGTTCGTTCTGCGCCTGCGACAAAACAACGATCGACGAAACAGAACAGAAACAAAGACATGGCCGCGAAGAAGGTCGACAACGTGCCCGAGCTCGACGCGTGGGTGTCGACGCTCATGGAGTGCAAGCAGCTGTCCGAGTCCGACGTCAAGAAGCTCTGCGAGAAGGTCCCGCCCCCGCCGCACTGCTGCCCGTTTTATTAAAAAGCAAAACAATAAAAATAAGGCCCGCGAGATCCTCATGGAGGAGAGCAATGTGCAGCCTGTCAGATGCCCCGTAACCGTTTGCGGTGATATCCACGGCCAGTTCCACGATCTCATGGAGCTCTTCAAGATCGGCGGCAACTGTCCTGACACAAACTATCTGTTCATGGGAGACTACGTCGACCGTGGCTACTACAGTGTCGAAACAGTTTCTCTCCTTGTCGCTTTGAAGGTCCGCTACCGTGACCGTGTCACCATTCTGCGCGGAAACCACGAAAGTAGACAAATTACACAAGTATACGGCTTCTACGACGAGTGTCTGAGAAAGTACGGCAACGCAAATGTTTGGAAATACTTTACGGATCTTTTCGACTACCTCCCCCTGACTGCTTTGATCGAGGACCAGGTAACTTTTATTTATTTATTTTACAATTTCATTATCGAATTCAATTTTTTGACTTCATCGTGCCTCGTTCCAGATATTCTGCCTTCATGGTGGTCTTTCGCCATCAATCGACACTTTGGATCATGTGCGTTCCCTGGACCGTATCCAGGAAGTGCCCCATGAAGGCCCAATGTGTGGTGAGTGGTGATTTGTGTTCCCTTCAAGTGGTGACCAATCAAGCTAGATCTTCTGTGGTCTGACCCCGACGAACGCTGCGGTTGGGGCATTTCGCCGCGTGGTGCTGGATACACCTTCGGGCAAGACATTTCGGAAGCCTTCAACCGAAACAACGGCTTGACTCTCATTTCGCGCGCACACCAGCTCGTCATGGAAGGATACAATTGGGCTCAAGAAAAGAACGTCGTGACTATTTTTAGCGCGCCAAACTACTGCTATAGGTGCGGAAATCAGGCGGCTATCATGGAAATCGATGAGCATTTGAAGTACACTTTGTGAGTCTTTTTGTATCGCTTTATGCTTTTACTAACGATTTTTCTGAAATCCGTTTTTAGCCTGCAATTTGACCCAGCACCGAGACGTGGAGAGCCTCACGTTACCCGTAGGACACCGGACTACTTTTTGTAGACAAACTATGGTTTGGAGATTGAGGGACTCTTTCTCTGTTGCTTTGTTCTGGTTGGAAATCACAATGTTAAAGGGTTTTTATGATTTATGAGTTTCATTCTGACATTTTCGCCGGTTGCCTCTGTTAGTGCAAAAAGCCTGAAAATTTTCCAAAATGTTTGTGAAAGCTGCGCTGCTTTTTTTATTAGCAGCAAACGCGTTCACGCAGCCACCGCTACAAACGAGCTCATGCGGTTTCGACTATGCCACATTCAACGACATTCCCACGGATTTCACGACAAGTAAACATCCCCGGGAAGTATTTGTTTGCTAAACAGGGCAAATAAGTGGGAAACGTGACAACATCAGACGGTGCAATGGTCTTTACGATAAGTAAAGAGACGCAGGATTATCCTTCCCAAGGTTTGCGTACTATTGGGTTGGATTTTACCTTAATCCCTGGCTGCTTGTAGCCGCGTCGACCATTTCACTATTTTACGGCACCATTACGGCGAAAATCACTCACAGCTCAGCACCGGGCGCGATTACTTTCTTCAACTTTAAGAACCAAACTTCCGCCGACGAAATCGACTGGGAATGGGACGGCAGCGTCGCCGCGTCAGATGTCGCGACAATTATGTGGGTCGGGAGCAACGACAAGTTTACGATAAATGGAACCGATATTAGCTTCTCGGTTAACGAGGTGCATGCTCTGTCAGTTTAATATTCTCTCATGCGCGGACTTGTCATTTCCCGCAGCCGATCCCTCCTGGTCCGACGCACACGTACGAGTTATCTTGGACACCTGATGCGATAACATTCACACTCGATGGCGGCGTCGTGCGCACGGTCCGCAAAGACGACACGGCACATGTCGCCGAAAACACGGGCGGGCTGCTGTTTTACTATCCAAGTACCCCGATGACTGTAAACATCGGCATGTGGTACACGAGCGGCGCGTGGGCGGGCGGCGGGGTCTCTGACTGGACAGCATACCCCGACGGGTTGAGCTCAACGGTGCACAGCATTCGCGTGCAGTGTTACGGCGACGGAACGGCGCAGCCGCCGTCTTTTGCGGCCGCGAACACTACAGGAAACGATGATGCGCATGGTGGCTCCGGCGCGATAGCGGGAGGCGTCTCCACCGCGGTCGCGGTTATCATCGGAGTGTGTGCGTACGTCGCGTGGACGCTTGCTCGCCGCCAGAGGCTACGAGGCCAAAAACCGGACGAAATCGTTGTCGTGGTCGAGCACCAAGGCAATGACGCGGAAGACCGGAATAACGACCCAAGCGTTCGCGAGGGCACGAGCAATCGCCCCGACGCGTCCGACGCGTCTGCGCGGCGCGATACGACAGTCGTCTCATCGGACTGTGAGAAGCAGCGGGAGTTTCTGCGTTCGGCTGACACTCTCTTCACGGCAATAACAAACACCGGGCCTTGTTCCAGCTCTTCGATGGAAAAGCTGAACCCCGCGAAAATAGCTGACAGGCTGTTTTCTCCCGTCATCAACCATGACAGCTTGTGGACAGATCCTCCAACTGATCCAAGAATTTGGTCCGTCGATGATGTTGGAAGTTTTATGCGCAGTAATGGGATATCCGAGAAGAATATTTCTGCATTGAAAGGTAACGTAACAGGAAGTGTTCCAAAAGGGGTACTAATGCTTCATGCCGATCTTTGCAGATCAGGACGTGGATGGCCGAGTTGTGCTTCTCACAAACACAGATGTGCTAGTGGACAGGATATCCCTGGAGCCATTCGGACAAATAGCGAAGTTCAAGGATGCCGTTATGCAGATTCGGCAGCTGAGCGTGGATGCGGGATCTTGGGCAGAAACAGCAGTGCCCCAGAACGACGCACCGCCGGCATACTTAGACGATCGGAGCTGTGTGTCGATGGTGCTCCGAGAATAATAAACAAGAATGCATTCTTTGCAGCAGCTAGGTGTGGAATTTGAGTGTACCTCCTGTATGGGGCTTGGTTATGCGACACGATCTGAGCAAAAATCACGCATTCATTCCCACCAGGCGTGACATCGCTCATTAATCAGAAGAATCAATCAGCGGAGACGATATTGACTTGGAATGGGACTGCCCCTGTTCGCGTTTCTGAGTGCGAACACCATCCATCAACACGACACAAGCAGGTCTAATGTGCTGCAAATCAACGACAGCATACATAGAGCTCTGTGGATTCAGAAGTTTTTGATTTTGTGCCGGCTGTTTGATTATAGCATATTCCCAATTTCACGCCCCCATCTTCATGAAATCATACCCTTTGCGAAACGAACACCACGGATGTAATGTAATGATTTAGGCAAAACGTGTCGTGAAGCAGCTGTGATACTGATACGGTCAGTTTCCCTTTCTGGCAGGGTCGGCGCCAGTCAGCTGCAGCGCCAAAGTGAGTAAATTAACGGCGGCAGCATCCATGAAGGCGCGAAAGTGCTTGGATTTCTTTGGGTTTTTCACACACCACGTCTACAAACACAGAACATACACGTGTACCCCATGCAAACACCCCGGCCCCGCATTACTGTCACGGCACTATGACAACCCCGCGAACTGTTCTGAGCGAAGGACACCGACCTATCACTCAGCCGCACTTTCTGTATCCCTATCTCGCCCACTCACGTCATGTTCTTCGAGAATATCAACGCTGTCTTCGTCGCCGGATTCCGTATCAACCACTAGATCTTTGATCCATGCATTTTCCAACATCTCTTTTGCCGTTGCCCGCCGTTCTGGTCGGATTTCGATCATCGGAAGGATAAATCCGGCAATTTCTTCCGCTTCGCGTTTTGAAAAATGGTATTTCTGCTGCAAGACATCACTGATTCCCCAAAAGCGCAGCTTGTGAATGTGGCGAAGTTCACCACGGCGGTTGAAAATTTCATTGCTGTATTTTCCAGACAGAGCAACCGATTTTGGGAATCCCCCGAGAAGCTCGGATATTTGCGCAATGTGATCTAGGAGAAGCCAAGTTTAAAATTAGGGCATTGTAAATCCATACCATCATCTTTTGTGTAACGAGTTCCAGGTTGTGGATCAAAAAGATAATCCCCTGTTATCAACTCGAAAGTCATGCATCCGATGCTCCACATATCAGCACTAGTATCATAATCTGCCCCAAGAATGGCCTCAGGACTACGATACTGCCTGGTTTGAATGTCGTTTGTAAAATGATGATGCACCCAACATGCGTTTCCCAAGTCAGCGATTTTCACCTGCCAAGAAAACAGTCAGTGTATGGCCACACTTGCCATTCTTCCTCCCACCAATATTTTCTCGTATGATTTCTTCTTGCTTTCTCGTCTTTCCTCTTTTCGTTTGCGCATTTCCTCAGCGACGGTTGATTTCAACGCATCGGCTGAGCTTCTTTCTGGATTCTCTAGTCCTTTGAGGTCCGATTTTTTAATAGCAGATTCGTTTGCTTGTGTAGCAGTGAGAAGCGACGACACGCTGACGGTGCTGGCACTGCTACTCTTCAAACTCTGAAATGTCTCTTTCCGCTTCGGATGAAATGTGTTCGGAGTTGCCGAAGGAAAGGATAAATTATCAGGGACAGTTGTTCCAGATGCTGAGGAGCCTGGGCTTGCGGCAGTTGACAGGGATGTCGGTGTGAATTTGCTGGTAAACGTGATATCCAATGAGTTCAGACTATTGCTGATGGAAGCACTTTGAGAGATACAGGGTATTGAACCAAGAATGAGATGCGACGAAAGTCTGAAAGTGGAAGCGATAAAAACAAAGGCACTAACATTTCTTCGTCTTTCTGCATTACGCTTTTTGCCTCCTTCTTCTGTGGTACTATTTTTTCTGGAACGGCCAAACCCATCCGCCTCATTGTGTCATAAACGTCAACGCATATCAACACATTCTGTTAAAAAAAGTCATAAGAAACTTTTGGCTGAGGAGACAAAAAACCTCTGGCTTCAGATCGGTATGAATGATCCCACATTCTTCATGCAAATATTGCAATCCTTGCAATACTTGTTTCATGATTCGTTTCACAATTGGAACCGGGATGCCGCGATGATGATATTGCCTGATAAGTGTCAAGAGATTTGGCCCCAAAACTTCAAATGCCATAGTAATATGAGTCCCATTCTGTCCCTTAATCCTAAATGAATCCTTGAGCTCAACAATTTTCTTCCGTCCGGGGTGGTCTGGTTTTGCGCTTACGACTTTTTCGAGCAACTTGATTTCGTCGAGAGCGGTCTCAGAATAGTGCTGCGCGCTTTTCACAATCTTCAGAGCAACGGGGAGATTAGACGCCGCAGAGATGAGTCCAATCGACGCCGAGCCGGATGCTTTGGAATCTTGGGCCAGCCAGACTGTGGAAAAATGGCCCCAACCAAGCTTGCGCAAGATCGTATATCTACGAGTGTCCGCAGGATATACATCGCCAACTTGGACCGGATGGTAACCGCCTGGATCGTATAATTACAGAATACCAGTGCGATCAAAAACAACTGGTGTCTTTCTTCACCTTTAGTGTACTCAGCCACGTCTTCCTCCTCCTCGTCCTCGTGTTCATCTTCCGTAAGATTGTCATCGTCGGCATCGGCAACCTCATTGATGCTATCTTCAACTGTCTGGTCGATGTCGCCGTTCTCATTATGACCCAGCTTTTTGCCGGACGGGATATCTGAGTCGGGGGTGTGACGCGCAGCGGCAGTGGCATGAGCTCCATCGCTCTGCGTGGCATCGGGGCCATTGGGTGCTGTAGCCGCCGGGGCCGCCGCTCCCGTATCGTCCATTGCGAGGTTGGAATGTCGAAGCAGCAAAGTTCTCGTCAGTGCGGCTGTCCCTTGGCGCGCACTCTTCGGAATCGAACTGTGCTGCAGCCAATCCGGAGTTGAGGCTCTTCAGGAGTTAGAAACTCGTCTGACAGCCGATGCCAGCACTGCCAAACTCGTTACTCCAGATATCCTACCTTCAAAGCCTTATTTCTGGGTACGATATCTGTAGCTGGGATCCTTTCTTTGCGCTTTGCAGGTTTTGCGCCATTCAAAATGAACCGTATGCATACCTGAATTGATAAGGGTACTTGCAATCGATGGATAGCACCGGATTGATAATCGGGTGCAATAGTGCCGAATGAAAGAATTTCATAGCCTTGCCTGCACAGTAAATTGTCTTGAATATTCTGGAAAAAATTACAAAAATCTTCGCTTGTTCCACTTAAATACCATGGAAACCGTATTGTCGGAAGTTAGGCACACAAACCGAACATACGTGTTGCGTTTACTCTTCCTCAAAACTCGTAGAAGTGATTTCAGCGTTTAAAAACGCATTAGTCTCGCTATTCGTGCAATTCGTGTCACCGCCGCATTGTATGTCCAGGCTGTATGTTTCTAAAGCAGCTCTTACAACCCTTTTTCCTTTTTCATAATAAAGTCGCTCGCATCATTGGTGGCACTTTCCTGTTTAAGTTTTTTCATTTCGAAGTTCGAAATTCGCTTAAATATTCGGTCGATCTGGTGCGGTCAAAAATGATTCTAATAGCCTTTTCAGGCTTGGATGAAGGGTGCGAAATGTCACATTTTCGAATTACTCGGCGATTCCGCTGCGGTTGCAGAGTGCGCAACGGCATTGTTGTCCGATAAGACTGTTTCCTTCAATTGCTGCGATTCCCCAGAACCGAGTCACTTAAGACTCTCTAGATTCAAGACGCCATTATGAACATCGTTTTCAGTGGGTTGCAGTCGGAAGTACGTCAGTCGATTGATGTAAAGCAAATATCAGACCATAATCTTTAAAAACTCGAATGTTCCATGTCAGCAAAATTCATTCCTCTTAATCGGGAATATCCAGATTCATCTTTGAAAAATTTAATTGTGATTTATTTATTTACTTCATTCCCAGCAAAGTAAGAATCTTTTCGTGCGTGTTCATTTCTGCAGAAAGTTGATCGCAGACATATTTATTTACAGCGTTCGTCAAGTCCTTTGCACGATACTGATGGGAAGGATCGTTATTGTGTCAAACTGACTCAGAAATTCTTACACTCCGATAATGCGACAGCTCTGTTCTTAGAGACATGTCAGCATAATTGAGGTGGCTGCCTTTGAGTTTCAGGGCTTTTGACGCCTCGGAAAATTTGAAATACACCTGTAATGCAACTCAACACAGAGTTTGAACAAAATGGGGCACCTCGCTGAGCTTTGTTACACTTTCTTCGGTCGGATGAGTTCGCGCAGTCGATTCTAATCGGGATACTTGAATGCTGAGTTGGTTTGCATCGCGAGAGGCCTTTTTGTACTCTGTGCTTGCCACATTGTGCAAGGACAATCCTCTGCTTGCGCTATGAATGGCATGTGTGGAATCAAATAAAGCTTCAAGCAGTTTGACGGTCGCAATCGTGGTCTGACGTACTCTTCAATGAGAGGAAAGAGCGCCAGTATAAATACCATTTTTTTGGATGTGTCTTCGATCGCAATCAAGGTGTCCACCAGTGCGAATCGCAAGTCTTGAATTTGATGCGGCATGAAATCGGCTTTTGGACGACCAATCAGGTGCCGAACGCTTGTCATTGTATTGCTGAAATCAATCATTCCTTTCGCCAGTTTTCGAGCAGATTGGCTCGCATGTTCAGTTGCGTGATTGAGGGGGACCAAGTACTCCGAATTTGTTGAGGCAAAGAAGGCATCAGTTTCGTCCAACTGCCCCACTTCCGATGGATACGTCGAAATTGTTTGCTGGATTTGGTCAAATTTTTCGTCAGTCTCACGTTGGATGATCTCGGTCTGTGAGTAAAACAATCAAATTCAATTAAACACTATCTCACAAACATCAAAATCGACAAGCTCGAAAAATTTTTCGACAGCTGAATGAGAAGAAGTCATGGGGTTATGAATGATATATTTGACAAAATTATCTGGTGCAGGTCAGAGGACTTTAACACATGTAAAGGGTAGTTACTGAGTCTATTCGTCATCATTCGCACAGCTTTCGGTGACGTATCTGTGGATAGGCGCGAATATCCGACAGTGTCCGCGACTGGCGGTCTAAATTATCATCAGGGCTGCCGTAGCAAGTAGGACCACTTACAGAAAAGAATAAGGAAATTCCAGAAGCAGCTTTCCACCAAGTACTTAATTTATAAGATCCAAAAGCAATGACATTACCTGCTTTCGCAAAAACTCAAATTCACTAAGACTCCGTCTCACTGTTTTCAGCCCGTCGGATAGATTCTGGTGCATCTTTTAGATCTAAATTATGCCTTTCAGAGAACTAGCCTTTAATCCCGTAACAGCAAACGATAATTCCTTATTTTTTCGGGAAAGTACTCTGACAACACCAGCAAATCGGTAAAAACCGGAGCCTGACGTCCCAAATTTTGCATTCTCCAAAAACACGTAGGTGTCTAAAATCTCCCGCAATAAAGTCGGCTCACTGCTTGCTGCAATATCCGCTGCGGTTCGACCTTCAAAATTGCGAATTGACGGACTACAACCGGCACTAACAACAGCTTTTATGATTGCAAGCACGCTCTTCTCATCGAACACTTCGGCTATGCTTGCGGCGGCAGCTATTGCGTGCAGACATGTGTTTCCTCGTAAACTGACAATGCCTGATACACTCGAATCAGCATCGAGAACCGTTTGAACGAGTCGCTCGTTTATTCTAAATGCAGATAGGTGCAACACAGATCTGCCCGCTAAATCGTTCGCATGCAAATCCGCCAGACCAGAGCAAACGATTGACTCGCATATTTCAGTGTTCCCCTTGCCAGCATGATAAAGAAGTGGGGTAAGCCGTTCGTTGTAGCTAGGGAAGTTCATCATTGTCGCAGTGGGATGAAGGATGTCAACCAAAGTTTTCAGGATCCGATGGTCCGTGCAAATGTGGAATGGTGTCAATCCCAAAGAATTTATACATGCTTCAATATCTTCCTCTTGCGGCTTTAAAAGCGTTATAGCTTCAACACAAGTCGTTTCGCAAGCGCGCATGAAAGGAGTATTTCCTTGAAAATCCCGATCACTACTGCCAGATTTTCCAAGTAACAATTGAATTGACAGGCTATCTCCCATACTCGCAGCAATATGAAGAGGTGTCTCTAAGAAATAGTTTGTGTCGTTTGGTGAGATACCCTTTTTCAATACTGGCAAAATATCAGAAGACACAACACGAATGTAAGACATACAAAATTCAGCAACAAGCGCATTTTTGCTACGGCACGCAAGATGAAGAATTCCATCGCCTTCGTGATTTCGAATGTCCACAGCCCTGACATGGTCTGCTGGCTCCTCTTTGAAAAATTCGTCCAAAACAACAATGTCACCATCCGTAACTGCTTGCCACAATCTTAAATTTTCCGTGCAAGTTTCTGAAAAAGAAAGAGCGTTTTCTCTCACAAAGGCAATGACCGCTTCTAGCGTGGATAACGCTGTTAAGAATTAACAAGCGAAGTCGAGGTGGGGGGAACCGAAAGTTACCGAAGCCGAATTCCCCGCCGACCACATCTTGTTCAAACGAGAAATTTTGCATGTAGTTTAAAGACGACGATAAGTTTTGAATATTTGAGCGAATGACAATCAGAACCATCAAAGGAACCAATTCGTCGCTTGACAAAACCATTTCCGGGCTCGAGCTTGGAAGAGGCTTCTGATGTGACGAAACTGATTTTGACTTGAGGGAGTGAATGCAGTCCATCAAGCATTTGATTTTCTCCGAAGGAGTTCGAAGCGATGGCAACATTCTAAAGAGCTATCACAGATTGAGATTTAAGACAGAAACACATTAGTTACTTTGACAGCAGACATAACGGATTTTCCGAAGTTGTTGGAAACCCCTAACTGACTGAAATCCAGCGACTGCATCTGAGAGACAGCGTTTGAGATTTCGATATCTTGCTTTCGAAACTCTTTGGAAATCAAAAAATACGTCAATTCGTACGTATTTTCCATGACATACGCTTCTGTCAATTGAAATAAATCACTCAATGCAATGTCTGCTTCCTCGCAAATCGACTTCAAAGAATTCGAATCGATATTTCGAACTGTCTAATTTCGACAATCGCATTAGGACAAATCGCATCAACGAACGCATTACATCGAAGCATTTTTCAAGAGTATCCTAATGGATTTGTTCAAAATACGAGAATTGTCTAAAATTAATATTTACCATCATTTCGTTCCGCACAATTTCCAAATTTGCCATTTCTAGCACTCGGTCGTTGAAAGACCTCACGAAATCGTTGATTCTGTCTAAAACCGATTGCCCATGACGATCTTTGTTGACTTGCGACAGCAAGTTTGCAACGAGCAAAACAGAATCGTGCGGATCCTGTATGACAACTTTCGATATTAAACTCGAATCTTCCGGAATAGAAAGTGTTGTCGAACCGCTGAGTTTTTTTGCCCCAAAGTGAATTTTGGAGAGAGTAGTGGTTGTTCGATAAGGTAAACGACGAAGTGTAGGCCGTCTTCAGAGAACAAAAGGTCGTCCAGCACAGTGGTTTCGCATTCGATTTCGTACTGATCTGGTTGGAATTTCAGATACGCGTGATGTTGCGGAAACAACTCTGACCATTGTACAGACACAGTGAAGTACCAGACAAACTAACGGGCTTATTAGAAAGAGAGTAAAAGTGGCGCGTGAATTCTGAGCGATGGACTGGAACGCTGCTGCTGCCATGAGCCGGAAGGGGAACGATGATATGGGCGTCTGCGAAGGCTTTTGATGATACGTCCAGCCGGGAGCACGCAACAAGGGCGCCCTGCACGGGCACAAGCACCACAATGTCACGGCGTTTGTGAGCGGATGTCAGGAGTGGTGGCGGTGCGGCAGCGAGCGCCGCAAAGAAGGCGTTGGCGCGGAGTCTCTTCGAGAGCATTGCCACAATGCTGTCAACCTAACCTGCAATCGTCTTCACAGCACTGAAAACCTGCGAGATCAAGATTTATTTGAACGGAACACCCTCTGATTCACTGCTGCTCACTAGCTGCGACAGCAAATCAGCTGCAAAATACGCTGCCCCACAATCGCCACGCCACTCACTATTAGTTTTATTGGAGTTTTGGAGATAGCCAGCAATATTGAGGATCCCGGTGATGAAAGCATATGCTTGTGGGCGATCAAAAGTACACAATCTAGTTGCATTCAGCCTCATGGGGAGGACTACACAGGAGTATTTCTGTACTTATTGACATGGCAGTGATCTCAGTGTGCGGCACGGTTTTTGATTGATTCAAAACATCACCGACAACGACCGAGTACTACAGATTTACAACAATCGAATCAAATTGTAATGTCAAAGTCGTCCGTAAAGTCGCATCGCAGCTCGGGATTCCCGCTGAAATCGGCCCTTTCAAAGCTCTCTATTTCTGTGAGCTCGATTGGCACAGCGCCGCTGAACCGGTTGTTTGCCAAGTACAGCTGGACCAGTCCGGACATGTTTCGGATTTTCGAAGATATCTCGCCGGAGAGATCATTGTCGTTCAAAAAGAGACATTCGAGCTTCTGGAGCGAATATATCCCGATAGGTAATTCGCCCTCAAGGGCATTCGACGAGAGGCTGAGAGTTGAGAGATTCGACAGACAGCCAATTGAATTTGGGATCCTTCCCGTCAAATTGTTGTCACCCAAAAATAAGTCCACGAGATTCAGTAAATTTCCGAGTGTTTCTGGAATTTCACCGTCCAATTTGTTGTGAAAAAGATTGAAAGATGTGAGCTTTTGAAGATTTCCGATTTCTTGCGGAAGTGGGCCAGTAAGATCGTTGACTGCCATACTTATAAACTCTATATTGTAAAGTCTGGTAATTTCCAGAGGTATTCGACCGACAAGGCCGCATTTGTTTAGATTGAGGTATACTAAGTTCTCGGACAGCATTCCAATGCATGCAGGTATCGGAGCATCCAAGTTGCCAACATGTCCACCACCGTACAAGTTACTCAGCTCCACTTCATCGGGATCGATAGCCAATGAATCATCTGCAGTATCGTTTTCAGGACCGTCATCGTACATGCAGCCCCAATTTAGTCCACGCATCGGTTTCAAGCAGAGTTCAGCGTATACTGTTTGGTATAGTGGCGGCCAGAGAAAGAAGGACGCATCAAATTCGTGCGTGCGACGAACTGCGGGAGCCGGTAGGATAACATTGCGGGACAGGATGGTGCGAACGAACAGCAGCGACCGCAAACACCGAGCAAACGGTCGACCCAGACGAGCCATCGCAGCCGCGCGGCTGGGATCCAACCAGCTGAAGATGTCGACAAGGATCTCCAACGGCAGCGATGCGAGCATGTTGGCTTAGTAACAAAATGCAAATGGAGGATTGTTGGTTTTGGTTTCGCGAAAGTTGCCCAGAAAGTTGCCCAGAAATATTACAGAGGAAAACGGTCTCTAAGGGGCGGAAGGCCCTGCGACAGGTCCCGATTCAGATTAAAACATGCTTCTCTCAACGACGACTCCAACTCAACTCGCAGCGTCATTTCTATCCATCTTCGTCAATGTTGCAAACACTCTAGACCCCAGGAAGCTCAGGCAAGTATCGCTTGCACCAACTCCGAAATTACGACCATTCCATAAGGCAGATCGGGCGTAGCCTTCATCAATCACTGCAAATAGCAGTAAGTGCCCGTATCGCTCAGATACGTCTTCCACTTTGCAGACAAGATGAGCCACACAGTTTTTAAGGGCAACAAGACCGGCCGCCGTATCTTGTCGCAATATTTCGCTGTTGGAGATATTTTCCGATCTCCATGGCCACTGTTCAGGAGCGTCACTCCAGCCGGGCAGGCATGTCTCGATATTTAGGTCATTGAACTTGTCCCCGTCGCGTCCAGACGTCGAGCCGATGCGTGCAACTAAAGATGTCATGTCACTTGTCGGAATGTTCAAGACGAAGCTTGCTCCCACTCCAGCGGTCCCAGAGGAAGTCAAAATGTTCGCGGAATATCGAGAAGCCTTCATTGAGCACACGAAATGTCCGTTGTTATCTGTGTTCTTCTCAACTTCTTCGTTTGGCTAAAAGATTGCAAAACCGATCGGTGTCAGCCATGATATCGTCATAACGTTCCTTTCACGACTCTCTAGGTTCGTGGATGTGAGGAGACAAACAGGATTCGGGTATAGCAGGCGCGACAGCATATGTTTCGGAACTCGCACATGCTCTTCTAACATGAAGTATATAACTGCAACAAAATAAATGAGGACTTAGTTTCCGCCATCCCCTTCTATCCCATTCATAACCCCAGATAGACGACGCACAGTTCGCATCGACACGCAAGCAATCGACATGTTCGCGAAAACAAAAATTAACGCCGCGACCCAAAACGCTCGACTGCCTCCATACGCCCATCCGGATGCCTCAGTATAGAATTTTGGCAATGCAGATTGCTGAAGATTTTCTGCGCATTCCGGAAGCTCTTTGGAAGAAGTAGCTGTTTTCATAGATCTGGAGTGCAGAGTGCCAGCAACGGTTGCAGCATCGCTTGCCCGGCGGAATTTGCCCGTTTGCGATTGTCTTTCGTGTCTTTGGAAAAGCTCTGATCCGTGAATCTTGTCTTCAAGTTCACGGATACGCGCTTTCAGTGGAGCAGAGCCAACAATAATGTCTGCAGATATTTGGTTTCGTGGATATGAATTTTCTGGTGCATGCAGTTTCTTCAAGATTCTGGGGATTTCAATTGTGTCCACGTCGTCGATTGGACTTTGAACAAAGTCATTTCCAACTTTGTCCTCCTGCAAGTTCCACGAAGCAACCTTTATGCAATTTATAATATGATGAATGTCGCCGAAGCAAGAATCTCTGCTTAGAAATGAGGCAAAGAAGTACTGATTTTATTGTTTATGTGTTTTTCGAAAGGATGACAAATCAAAGATTACAAACCTCATCCTGGCCGTTCTTAACCAAAAGCGCAGAGTTAATACCAAGAAGCTTCGATTTACGCAAGTACGTGGTGGCAGTTATTGGTATATGGATCTGCGATTGTTTTAGCGACAGCACACTTAATTTAACGTGAGACAAAAAACCTCGCGGTGCACGAGGGACTTGAAATGAAGAGAGTTAGAGGACTCATCCACGATCAGCCTCCCCTGGTAAAGCATCATGCTCACGAGCAATGCGCAGGAATAGCTTCTTGCGGAGTGTTGGCTTGCGGGGTGTTTCTGTGAAAGCGACAAAGCAAGTGGTCTGATGCTGAAACGGCGTGCATTTTCGGCGGATGCAGACCGGCGCGCTTCAGGTTGAAGAGCGAGGACGGTTGGCGAGCGCGTGGACGAGCTGCGGTCGCGAAACGACAGCTGCGACGGGCGGGGCGCCGCCAGCATTGTTGAAATCGGCGGATGTGGCGCCAAGGGCAGCGACGGTGGCAGGAATTTCTGGCAACAAGGGCGGAGGAATCACCAGACGCGCTGGCGTGCCTTGGCGCCTGTCCTGATTTTGTCGTCGGACCGCGCGCCAACGCCCAGGCACGTGCATGGCGTACACCGCAGACACGTCGCTGCTGTGAAGCTGTGCAGGTGTCAGCGGTGCCTCACAGCCAGCAGGGCAAACGAATGTCTGCGTACTCGCAGAACGGCTGCCCCTCACCCTCGTTGCCCGTAACTTGAAATCAACGATTGATCAGCCAATCGCCAATTTGATTGGGGCGTTAACTTTCAAGGAAAGATAAATAAATTGAACTACTATGGAACTTCAGCAGAAGGAGCTCGGAGTGAATTCACCGCTTAACTTAATCCACTTGAGTTCCACAACAGATCACCGAAATTCTCCTAGTTCTTGCGTCTGTTTCGATAACCATGATCTATTAACAAGATCAATAGAAGAATGAACTGATCTTTTGTACTGAATTATTCACAAACATCTTCTCGGTAACCAAACACATTTGGAGAAATCAAAAATAAAAAAACAAAAAAAAAAAACAAAAAAAAAAGAACAAAAAACAAACAAAAACAACAATGTTCGCGAGTGTACGATCGTATGCCACAAAGATTGCGAGCACCCCGGGAACCAGAAGAAAGCCAGTAGCTGGAATTACTGATAAGCGGATTCAGGTGACTGTTCTCAGAGTATCATCTGATTCTGACAAATCATAAATCTGAGGTGGTCCGCGACATTCTGTATCCTGCCCCGACAAAGACACAAACCCCTCCTGCTCTTGAAGTTTCTGGTGAATCCCTGACACAGCGGGAACTAATAGAGCGAATGTGGTGTCGTGTGAAGGTGAAGCCAATCGAAAAAAAGGCGAAAAAATCATTTATTCGACATCCTCAGCAAACAGAAGCTATTGAGATCGAGGAACGCTTGCAGAGAAAGTATTTGCGAATGCGGGCAGCAATGGAAGATTTAGAAGCGAATCACAAGGAGTTGTTTAAAGGCACTGGACAGGTTTTCACAAGCGCAATCGACAAGGGCGCAATATTTCCACGGCGAATGCGTGTACCGACTGAAACACCACCGTCCGCAGGATGGGAGTACGAGAGAAAGCAATGAAGCCTTATTTACATTCTATATCTTGAAGTCTATCGGATGGTTACTGTATTTATCTACTGCTTGAAGCGCAAAATCACGCGAACTTGATGCACCAGTGATCAGCTTCCTAGCCGTCGACATCGGATCTCATCAACGCATTCTCTCCATTCTGATGGGCCATACAAGGAAAGAGGCGTCATGTTTGATAAGTTAATGCAGGTTTGACTGTGATGCCGCTGAATGTTTTCCTTTCCTTGACGACTTAACCAACCGCTCTCTTACGCCGTTGTAGCTTTCGTAAACAGTATTGCGTGTTAAGCTTAATTTGAGTCTGGTAACTAAATATTTTAATGAAATTTGGTTTTCTATCAAGCCAACCCCGTTAAACTTCGGGCTTATGTGCAATGGATTTATTTTCTATTTCACTGACTCCCAGAAACGTAAATTGTTCCCTGTGATAGTTGAAAACCAATCAATGTTTTTTTTTTTCACAATGCAGGAAGCTTTTCGTGGAAAAATTTGAGTTCATCTCATCCATTAGATGGACAAATGTGAAAGCAGTTTGAATGTGGTTCTGTCCAAATCTTCAAATCTGTAGGTTGAGATGGAAAGTCCTTTGAAGGTCAAGAAGGTTTCAGAAGATTTTCAACTGCCTATTGTTATGAATTATGGAACCTTCTGGGGAATCATGAAACTTTCTGCACTATTATGGAACTTTCTGGAATGTCATGGAATATTTTTTCAACAAAAAGAACAACAATAATTCATAAAAAATTGTCACATCCACAATCTTTCATCTCTCACTTAAACGTATGCAACAAATGAAATAAATCAGTAGAAAACTGTAAAAGAAATAATTCAATCAAGTGCCGGATCTGGATCTGGATAATCGCACATCTGATCTGCCCAACAATCTACCAGCTGATCCAGCAGATGATCTGGGTCCTTTTTGAGGTGCAAGATTGGGGGTTTGATGTCTTGGGTGCTGTATTGTTGATGTATTCTAAGGGGGAACTTGAAAGCCATCCAATTACTAACAGACCTACTACTGGGCCTTCCTGAACCTCAACACCTGGACAAATCAGTTGAACAAGCCATCTGTGTGGACAAATGCCTGTTTGAACGCAGTCGTACTGCCTGTCTCAACACTAGTCAGACCACTTGGCCACAACTGGTACAGCCTACTACAACTATACCTCCTGCTCCTGTCCCAATAGTTTTGGATGCAGCCCACCCTTGCAGCCCACCATCTCTGGAAGAACAAAACCATCACCACACACTGTGGGCAAGCTGGCCATGTTGTCAGTGCTTGCCCCAACAGGGGACACACATGGGAAGAGTCATCAGGTATGGGGAGCAAGTCAAGTGCAGGTGCACCAATAAATGCTGGTAAACAGTATCCCCTCAGCATGTGCTAGCATGGATGTTCATAACCCAGTGGGTGCCTTCAACATCCCTATCCAACTCCAATTAACTGAGTCACGAGGGATCACAGCTATGGCATTAGTGACAGTGGTGCAACAAGCTGTTTCATGGATCGCAATTTTGCAATGCAACACAAAATCCCACTTCTTCCACGCAAACCACCACTCTCAATTGAAGTCATTGATGGACGCACTATTGAGGGAGGCCCAATACAACATACTACAGCTCCACTCTGTCTTACAGTCAGCAACTTGCCTGCTTCTGCTACTCGTTTCAACATTACCACTCTCGCTCATACCCCAGTTGTACTTGGCCTTTCTTGGCTGGAATACCACAACCCACTAGTCAATTTCCAGTCTCACTCACTATCTGCACGTACTCCTCCTGGATCACTTGTTGTAACTGTGAAGGATTCATTTGTATTGGAAAGCCCTGCACACATGGAAGGGGGAGAAGGCAGTCCTGCCTGAGCAGTACCTTCAGCCATGTGGGGGTCTCCCCTGTTACCACCTAGTGGTCAACATGCAGGCGCTTTTCAAAAGGGGAGTTGCTTTTCTCTTTCCTCACTAGATGACATTGATACTCAATCACCTCTGTCAGCATTACCAGCCCAGTATGTACACTTTGCAGATGTATTTGAGAAGGGCAATGCTGACACCCTGCCAGAACATTGCACATATGACTGCACCATTGACTTGATGCCAGGAACCTCACCACCTTTTGGGCCAATTTATAGTGGAATCCAAAGCACTCAGTGAATACATTCAGGAAAACTTGGCAAAAAATTTCATTTGGCACTCCAAATCCCCAGCCGGCTCTCCTATTCTATTTGTCAAAAAGAAAGATGGCTCTTTGAGATTATGTGTTGACTACTGTGGGCTCAACAGGATCACAGTACGGAAC
>JADHYT010000052.1:0-107138 GCA_027604725.1 Entophlyctis luteolus | reverse complement strand
TACTTGCCAGATTATCTGGCAAAATCTGGCTAAATCCGGCTGTGCCAGATAGGATACAAAATCTGGCATTTTGGATCTGGCATCTGGCGGATTCATTTGCCGGATTTTTTTCAATCTGGCGCCTGCCGGATAGGATATGGATCTACCTGGCAATTTTTTTTACCTGGCAGATTCATTGCCGGATACTTTGCCGGATTTGCCGGATCCCGGATCGGATCAGGATACAAAAAAAAAAAATTTGCCAGATAGGATCCCGGATATCCGCCGGATACATATCTGGCAAACATACTATATGTGTGATATTGCCCATTGGCACCAAGATATATATTGCTGTCAGAGGCATGAGGGAGAACTTCTAATTTTTGCATGAAAGTCTTCAAAGAATACACATGGTTACTGGGCAGTCAGCCTTCCTACACAGAAGTTGAATCTCCACTGACAAGCAATTAAATATTTGTACAATTGCTGTCATCCTTGGTTGCATCTTTGAACAGATCTCTCTGGTCTGGACTATGATGTTGTCAATTTATTGAGTTGATCAGTGTTCAGGACAATACTTTGTTGTGATATTCCATATTTTTTTTATTGGGCCTTTTCTTTCTATGAGGATTGTTCTGTTCCAGAGGATGGAGGCTTTCCCACTGACATTGGCTGTAGAACAGTGGGGAGTGGTGTAAGTGATGGTGAAAATAGTGGAGGAAGTTTGGACATTGAAGTGCTCTTTTTTGGCAGAGATTTCCTTAGATTTTCTTGAGACTTGAAAAACATTTCAACCAAAGAAAGACCAAATCTTGAACAAACAACTACACCTTAACATTGGCTGTGACTGGCTGCATAAGGCCAACAAGGGGATGTTTGTTAAATATTTTGTTAAAGTTGGCTTCTCTATTGGACAGTTCCAATTTACAGTACTCAAGTTCTTCCTTTTTGATTTTGTCAAGAAAATTCAAACTATGGATTATTACCATCATTGCCTGTGCTCGCTTTTTTCGCTTGGCAATGTCTTCTTCAAGAGCAGCTATTCTTAGCACATCATCCTCACGTGACTCACGGTTAATGTATTTGATGGCAGCCTCTTCTAATCTAATAAAACTCATTATCCATTCAAAGATCTGTGTGCTTACAGTTTTGTTTGATTTGCAATTTGTTTTTTCAGGTAATCTTGTGCAACTTCAAATTCTTTTATCATCTTATTTGCTTCGATAATGTGTTCCTCATTCAGGTTAAACACTTTTGCTTCATGTTCCCTTGTCAAATTTTCAAGCTGTTTGTCCAGAGCTAGAATATGCTTGTCTTTCAACTTCGCAATTTCGGCAACTTTTGCATCAATTATTCCATTCAGTCGAACAATTTCTAATTCCAAATTTTTGATTTGATGCTTTAGTTCCTCTTCAAATGTCTAGACTCAGACATTAAGGGCGTGAGATCGACAAAACCATACTTACGTTTCGGCGAAATATTTCAGACTGCAACTCGTGAACATTGTCATTCATTTTCTCAATGGCAACTAAATGCATGTCACTTTGTTCTTTCAGTGCAGCTTTTCTTTCCATATTTTTTTGCAAGATTGTTTCGGCGATTTCTTGATTGAGCTTATCTGAGAGTGCCTGCATTTCTTCATCATGGATGCTTTTCAAGCGCTGCATCTCAGCATTCAGCTTATTTTCCGCTTCCTTGAAATATGACTGTTATTTTAAAATCCCAATGGCTGAGGATAACCTTCTTGGCAGCGAGTGCATTTTTGGTATTTGTATTGCGCAATTCATCGATGGCTTTTTTGTGGGCACTTTCTGCTTCCTCTAACACACTGAGGTGTTTCTTCTCTTGATTTCCCAACGCTATAGTTAATGCTACTTTCTGCTGAGTTTCTTTTGCAGTAATTTCATACTCAAAGTTTTTTCGTTCTTTTTGCATAATCTTCTCGTGGGATTCTGTCAAATTTGCGATTTTATTCGAATGTTCCTGCCGGACGAATGAGTGATCACATGATTTGGAGTCATTCCTACTCACCTCCTTCAAATCAGCCACTCCTTTGGCCAGCATTTTGATGTTTATTTCATGGCCGATACACTTGTTTTCCAATTCAGCTTTCGCGTTTGCCCACTCCTCCATACGATGTTCATGCTCTTGCACAAGTCGGCTGATTTGATCTTTATAATCTGCTTCCGTTTTCTCGATAGCAATCTGGATTCATAGGATTAAATTCAACTACGCATCAGTATCTAACTAACCATTAATTCCAAATGATGGTCTTGCGTCATTTTGTCCCGCAAAATCTGCATTTCCGACGCATGAAATGTCTCCCTGATATGAAATAAATGGCAGTTACGTAATGAACCACTTACCATTTTTGCTCACTTTCGAGTTTTTCGCGTCTGAAACGATCGTTCATTTCTCCACGCACCTGTTCATCAATTTTGACAATTTTCTGAAACAAGTCCGCTTTGTCATTTTCTAGTGTTTTAATTGTTGCCAGATGGTTCTATTTGAATAAAATCAGCTTGGCAAGTACTTCGAATTCGTAAATACCTTGACTTCTCGTTGCAGTTGCAAAATTTCGTTCGATTTTTCTTGCAACACTTTCATTGTAGCCTCGAGCCTTTCTTTAACGTCGTTCTTGGCTTCCTCCATTTTATCAAGTTGATCCTTGCCAGACAAGGATTACTTCCAAAGATGCGCGGATAGCTGCATCATACCTGCATAAATGCTCGAACTTCCTCGACTTCATCCTTCAAATTTTGAACACGCTTCCGCCAGTCAGCAATCTCTGCAGCGTGCTGCTCTACTGCGGATTCGAATTCTTTCCGTCTCATTTCAAGCTCGGCTGCATGCTGGGCATTCAGATCCGTCACTGTCTGCAAAAGCGTCTGCGCTGCATCTGCACGCAGCTGGGCATCTTGCTCTTGCAGGGCGTCGATCATTTTCTTTGCGTGTTCTCATCAGACCTTTCCTTTAATCGAAGGTTACTCACTTTATTCAAAGCATCTGCTTGATCATTCATGTCTCGAATAGTTTGCTCCAGCTGTCGCTCTTGAAGCATGTAAATTTCGAAATTGCTGAGAGTTAGTCGCAATTACCTGTCTCAACTTTTTGCAAATTAAGTTCAGCCCTCCGAGTATTTGCTTCATATAGTGCTGCTTCGAGGTTGGTAACCGAGCTGAGAAATATTTAGCCTAAGAAGAAATCGGCAGCGCACAATTGGACTTCTTCAAAATTTGCTTGCAGAGTATTGTACTGCGACTGCCAAAGCTCTAATCTTTCGCGTGTTTGCTTCAACTCAATTTCTCCTTGCACGATCTTGTCAGTGCTGTCGAGCAGAAGCTGATCCTGAAGAGATATTTTGTCATCTGCCAAAAGGATAAAGTTATTTTGGGCCAAAACTAAACCTACGCACAAGCTACTTCTAGAGATTCCATCGTTGTTGCCAATCCCTAAAGCGATGCAATTATTTAAAGAGGTGATGATTTCAATGAAGGCGTACATCTTTCACGACGTTTAGCTCGGCGGACAGCTCACGCTGATTTTTTTGCGCTTCAGCAAAAGCTCTTTCCTTTTCGATCAGTCTTTCCGAAATTTCGTCCATGGTTACTTTCTGCCTATTTTTTTCCGTTCAATTCGGAAGATTGCGACCTTCACTGGCACTCACTCCTTCACCCGTATCTGGAGTTCGTTAACGACTTCGGACATTTCTTGGTAGCGTTTGGTGACCTACTCGTTTTTTAAGCCTAATTTTGAATGTGGTGCCCAAAACTACATCAAATTACATGGGTGAGTTCCTCAGTAAGCTCCTTTTTCTCCCTTTCATATTCAGACTCCATGACTTTGATCTTGTTTTCATGCTCCAGCATCAAAGCTTGCTTTTCTTTCGCGAATTGTTCGCGTTGCTCTTCGAACTGCGTAAATATCAAATTTTCCACTCATCGACTACAAGTTTCACCTGCTTATTCATGGCAGAAACAGTCTCTGCAAGAACAGCTTTTGCGCTTTGATAATCGTCGACGTATTGCTTGATGGCAGACAAATTAGCTTTCTTCAAGTTTGATATCTGTTGAGGGTTTTTGACCCGTTGGCCTTTTGCATAGAGAATTAATCGACTGCCCCAACCTCTTCTTTGTGCAATTCGATCATTTCCTTGTATTTCGTGTCAATTTTGAGTTGATGCTCAAGTTGTTGTGAGGCTGTCATTTCTTTCATTGCCAGTAAATTCGATTGTAGCCGCTCGTCCGCTTCTCTGCAAATCATTTGAATAACAGTCGTATTCGAACTACTCACTGTCTGATCTGCTCCATTTGAACCTTCATATTTTCTTCTCTTGAAACACCTTCTGCCAGTTTTCTGTTTTGCAACTGATTCAAACGAACGTTTGGTTTCAACACGCTTCGCCGAAAATCCTCTAGCACCGAAACAAAAACGCGCATACCATCACCGTTGCTTCTGTTTCGCGAACTTTCACTTCCGAAGCCTCGAGCTTCACTCGTAATTCCGTCACCTGTCTCGTCGCATCTTTGACCGCCTGCCAAAGGAAAAAGAAACCACGAAATAAGGCTTGAAGTGAAAAACGCCAAGTCGAACCTCGTTCAATTCGTCTTCGTATGCTTCCGCCAGACTCTGTATCTCTGCGTTGCGGTCCTCGTTCTTGGTGTTGAGGTAGTATATGACCTTGGTTAGCTGCGCAATCTTCTTGGACATCCTGTACACGACTTTGCGCGCGAAAATTGTGTGGGAGAGCAGTAAGGTTTACCATGCGTTGATGACGCGCGATTCGGATTTGGAGGTGCGAACAGGGATCATCAGTATGCAACTATTCCCCGCTAATTTCATGTACCTTCGGGCGGCGCGACCACTCCTTTCTCGCCGGCAACTCCTTCATCTTTCGTGGACGGTTTGGTGCTAGATTTCGCCTGTGACATCAAATACAAAAAAAATTTTACAGATCACAACGTCATGCCTCCGACTCCCCTCAACGGAGAATCACGTACTGGGGTCAACCCTCTTCATCCTCTGTTGCGGCTTTATATAAAAACCAAAGTTTCGAATAATTCCGATACAAAGGAAATGACAACTGAGACATATGACTCCAAGCGTAACTTTGTGCACTTCAAACCGTGTTTGCTAAAATTGCTCTGAACGAGAAAGGGACCTTTCATTAAGAATTAAAATTTTGGGTATTGTGGGTGGATGGATGAATACAGAAATGAACAAGGCATTTCGACAACAAGTTTCTTCCCGAGAACACAATTGAGCCACGAACACAGGGACGCTATACGAAACACATGCCCAACGAGCGCGCTCAAAAAATCAGTTAAGTTATTCTTTGATGTTTGGCTGCTGACTTCGGCGTTTATTGTTTTAGTCACACAAGAATTGCTTCGTAAGAGGGCGGAACACAATGATGGCGAATTATCGACTCTGAAGGAAGTCGCACTCCATCAATTCGACATCGAAAAGATCGAGAATCTGGACGTATTCTGCAGGCATCTCGAGATTTTATACCTGCAAAATAATCAAATCAATAAAATAGGTCCCATTCGTTTATTTGAAAATGGGAAATGAAGATGGCTGATGACTATTCTGACAGAGAACCTTCACAAGCTTAAAGAACTCAAATACCTCAATCTTGCGCTGAACAATATTTGCAAAATCGAAAATCTCGACCGCTGCGAGTCCCTAAGCAAACTGGACTTGACAGTGAATTTCGTGTCTGATCCGTTAGATCTAGAAAATTTGAAGCGAAATGAAATGCTGAGGGAGCTGTAAGTTATTGCCGAAAAAGAAATTTGTTAATATGGGTTTAGATTTCTCGTTGGGAATCCGATATGTCAAATCGACGGATACCGCGAATTCGCAATCATTACTTTGCCGCAACTTAAAGTCTGCACTGACACATTCTGTTCCCCGTCGCTCACTTTTTCGCACACCGTAGGTTCTGGACGGCCGAGAAATCGAGAAATCAGAGAGGATCAAAGCATCTCAAGTGTACGAATCTCTTCGTCACCGATTTCTTCGAGCACGGGAGGAAGGCCAAAAAGATGATGCTGCTGGAGTCAACATTGAAAGTACTGCAGCATCCTGCGCTGAGCCGGAAAGGTTTTTAATTGTTTGTAAGAAGCTTCTCTGCTAATTTGACCCGAAGATTGGAAGAAGATTTGGAACAACTGAAACACGACTTCAAAACTAAAACTGTGCCATACACGCCCGAAACACGCCGCCAGACAGCTCGTGAAATCGAGCAAATGAATGGTCCACCCAAGGATGACCACACGAAGCCGAAGCCGCCAAAGCCTGCTAACACTGCAATTCGCCATGGTCCTGATGGTCGCGTTCTCCAGCGCAACGAGGGAAAGTGGAACTTCAGCGTAGATTCCAGTTCGCATCGACATGCTCTCTTCCTGCGAGTGGAGCTGTCCAAGTTTCTCGATTCGAGTTTTGTTGATATCAAAATCGATAGCGGATTTGCGCAGGTTGTTGTGAAAACGAAAGTGTTGACTGTCACTTTTGATGAGTCCATTCGGCCAGAAAGTGCGTTTTGCGAGAGAAGTAAGCTCACAGGCGAGTTACTGGTAGTGGCAATCAAAACGAAGGCACCAGAAGGCTTGACGGCGGAGGATGTGTTGAATGAGTCAAAAAGAGCGTCGGTTGTGAATCTCCAGGAAGTGAAGGGAGGGCAGCCCTTCACTAGAAACAAACGCAAGGAGCGTTTGGAAAAAATGCACGGGGGCTTGGCGACGGGCAAGATCGTCGACTCCAAGCATGTCTCGAACACCACGGGCGGCAGTGCAGAATATGCGTTTGAGGACGACCCGGAAGTACCCCCACTAATTTGAACTCGAAAACAAACGGAAATGTAAAATTGATTACAAACTTTCTTCACCATCTGCAACATCCCGCACAGTCAACACTTCCACGTGACCGCGTCCTCGAGTCTCAGCACTGATCATTTCTACTAACCCAGGATACGATCCGGGATCGACAGTACCAGTAATTTCGCAAGAATCTGAATTTGAAAAGTCTTCGTCCTCCACGGCGGATAGAACTGGTCCGATTCGCTCTCTCAGTTTCTTGGCCTCCTTGGACGCTGGAAGCACAATTCGAACCCGCATCTGCGCACGTGCTATTGGAAGGACCTGCTTTTCCTGCAGCAGTTTTATTACGTCAAGGGCTTGTTGCTTCACAGGTCGCGTAAGATTAATTGAATAGTGCAAGTCCTGCTGCATCGCCTTTTCGATCAGTGAGTAGGGGTATGGCCGTCGGGTTGCGGGATTCACGCATTTCTGTGCAACGAGAGCGGCGATTTCTCTCGACAACGCCTCTGTTTGCGCGCCGCGCTCCTTCTCCCCAACTTGCAGCTCTCCCTTTTGTAAGATTTCAAGGACGATTTTTTCAGTATCTTCAGTGCCGAACGCCTTGACGAGGGCATCTCTGGGAGCAGTCTGATGAATGTAAATACGTTGGGGTGATTGAGAATAAAGAATGCACCTGGCCTTTGGACACGTTTGTGTAGACGGCGTGTGTCTGCAGCACGGAGTCTATGTCAGTCTCAACACGAGCGCGCCACTCGGAAACTTTGTTCTTGTAGCATGCAATCTCGAATCGGGTACCGCCCTTCTTGAGCCGCACAACGGACACATTCGTGAGGCGCTGTTGGTTGGAAGGCGTGAACACAGCTCGAGACATCAATTTTGTTTCTTTTCTTTTTTTTTTTAAACACACTGCAAATTCATCACGGAACAGAAGTAAGTGGGTGATATAACAGAAACATTGAGTAGCGGCAATGGAAAGCAGTTCGTTGTGCCAGTGCCGCAGCCATCTGAAAATATTACCATATCTTTTAAGTTCCCTTTTTTCAAGACAATGATGTCTGTGCGCCATGGTGAGGAATTTCGTGGCGGAAGATCTGTGAACCACATACACTGAGAGACCAAACGCTGCTTACGGAAAACACACCGATAGCGCCACTATGGCGCCTCCGGCCTCGGGGCACGCTTTATCTTTCCTGTTTCAGAGCAATTGATTGGACCGGATGGTGTTATTTGTTTCCGCCCAATCAGAACTTCAAACGCACAAAACAGAATCCTCCGCACCAACTGACACCCAAATAACTGACAAGAGCCCGATTCCACAGTTTGAGTGCAAACAACTTCTGCACCTAACTCCACAAAAAACAATTAATCACACTCATGCGTCGAGCGAAGAGAGCGCACAAACAGGAGATTTCAACGAAACCGAAATTTCTCCGAACTTGGCCTGTTTCCATTGGCTACGTTTAGCATGATTAACCACAATAGCATACATACCTTGAGTCATTGACAAACATAAGATCGTGAGCCTTTACAATATTCTTGACGTGGTCAAATGCGAAGTCGTTAAACTGGTAGTTCGCGTGTGGATCAAATGCGACAACATATTCGTTCTCTTTGAGTTTCTTCAGCAAAGAGTTGTCTTTCTTGAGCTTGTTCACCGGCTTTCCATTCTCCAGCGAAAAGTTTTCTTGTATAAACTCTTGAAATGCATCTTCTTCGAAAGGCCGATCAAACCCATCGTAAACTTTGCGATACTTTCCATAAACTCTTTCAATGATTCGATAGTCAATCCAATAAGCGTTTCCACACGCATCGTCTGTTCCTTTTATTTTAGGTAACCGTGACTTGTGCACCTTGCGTGACCAAAAGAATGAGAGGCGCTTGGACGAAGGAAGTTCACTCTTATCCACATTTTCTGATACGAATTCAGGCAAGACCGTGGCAAATTGTGGCGCCAGCGCAGGCACATAATTTGAGGACGTAAACCAGCGGATATCTCTAAAATTGTTGAATTCCGGACCAACGAACATGACGTCCGGTTTCGTTTCAACAACCTCATCCAGAAGCTTATCACATTCTTCGTTGAGTTCTCTCACTGCACAGCTCTTAAAATCGGGTACTTCAGTTTCATCCAATTTAAGTACGTCTTTAACAGCATCAAAGAAACCACCCGGAGTAGCGAGAGAGCCCTTGTATTGGAATGATGATTTATCCAGAACACCATCGGCGCACTTGTGGCCTTCGCTCTTGACGTGAGGACAACGGAACACCATGAGAACGTGCGACATCGAGTGACTGAAAACGATCATATCGGCAGCGACAGTGAAATACTTCGTTTTTGAATCGTCACTCAGCTCAGAATCGAGTCCGGACACAGGCATTTGGTTCTTGCCCGCGATAAAGTAATAGAATCGCTTATTGAGGCGCCCGCGGTTCTTGATCTCGGCGGACTTTTCCTTGGACTTCTCCGCCACCGAATTGGCAACGTCCTGAATAGCTTGCACATTGGCGAGCGTGAGTGCCGATGCGTCTGCGGCGGTGGCGTCAGGTGTGGGGTTTCCAGAGTGTGGCATTGGATGTGAAATCGGATTTGAATGCCCGCCCGTGTCGGCCTGGCGTTCGACATTGACGGCGTACTCATCAAGGGCAAACGCGCGCTGGAGCAGGGTAAGCGCGCCATTCGTGCCGTTCATGCCGCACGTGCGCCCTTCATCCTGCTCACAAACGGCGGCGGCGTACCCGAGGCGGTGTGATTCCATCATGCGTGCCGCCGATATCAGCTCATTCCCACACGCCAGGTCAAGGCCCGCGAACTGAGCAGCCTGCTCGAAACGCAAATCAAACCATCTCAGGTGGATCAATTCTCCTTTTTTCACAACTGATAAACTTTATAAGATGGTTTTGGCACATACTCCGATGGCTCCGCTGTCCGCGAAGTTTTGCCACGAGAATGCAGATCAAGTTCTGATTCTGGGCAAGCAGTCCTGCCGCGAAGTTGCACTCTCGTACGGCTTTAAGTATCCAATCCTGTCGGATGAAATACACAAAGCCTGTCCCGATGTCTGGCCATTCCGAACTGTGAAAGAACTTTCTTTCGACAGCCAACTGCAACTGGATCGAAAGGTCGGTGCAATACTTTCGTTCCACGATTCTCCGGACTGGGGCCTGGACATTCAAATCATTTGCGATTTGTTGCGGGCGAACGGCGATTTGCGCAGGATATTCGGTTCGCGTTTTCAAGCCTTTAATGCCATCCTGAATCCGCCATACGTTACGATTTACAGAGCACGAGCATCGAAACCATCGCAAGCACCACTTCGTTGGCCAACAGCAACTTCCAGTGTACTTTTCGAATGGAGATTTTGTTTGGAGTAACAACCTTCCCTTGACCCGATTTGCACAAGGATCTTTTCGTCATGCTCTTGAAGGCGTATACTCCGTGCGTTCAGGAGCGCTTACCAGCAAGTCTGAATTCTTGTTTACAGAGACTTTCGGGAAAGAGACTTGAATATATCATGTACGGAAAGCCGCACAAATCAACATATGATTTCGCCAAAAAGGCTATTGACAAGCATGCCGCTGAATTGTACGGACCCGAGGCCGCGAATATCCAACGCAAGTATTTCGGAATTGGTGACAATCCTGAGAGTGACATTGCTGGTGCGAACGGGGCCGGGTGGACCAGCGTTCTAGTCAAGACAGGAGTTTATGACGAAGGGCCGCATGAGGCAAATGTGTTGGTGGAAGACGTGGAACAGGCGGTGGAAGCGATTCTTTCTGAGCGGTTGATTTGAACATTGATCGATCCTCTTTCTCTCTCAAGTCGAACAAGGTGCGTCAGCGCTCCCATCCCCATCCAGCCGCCATCCTTCCAAACTACCCCACCACACCCATTGTGGCTTCGCTGCTGACCATCGCATGTTTGCGCATGTTTGATGGGTTCTGTACACTGTCCTCTGTGTACTTCACGCTGCACGAGCAAGACTCCTAATGTTTATTTTACTTCAGATGCTTATTCCGACAGACAACCGCAAGAAGATCTACCAGTAAGTATTGGGATAATTCTACTCCCTGGTTTTAGTCCTAATGCGGACGGTTGTCTCCGCTTCTAGTTGCTTTCCCCTTTGGTCCAGTCTGCTGAGTTTAGAGCTAGCTTGAATGTTTTGTCTTTCTCGCATCCTTGCATATCTGATTTGATGTTAGCTAACTTGTGTTGCGCAAAGGTATCTCTTCCAGGAGGGAGTGATGGTCGCCAAGAAGGACTTCAACGCGCCAAAGCACGGCGACGTTGACGTACCAAATCTCCATGTGATCAAAGCTCTTCAGTCTCTTGAGTCTCGTGGCTTGGTCCACGTTCAGTTTTCTTGGCAGTACTACTACTACTTCCTCAACGATGCCGGTATCGACTACCTTCGCAAATATCTCCACCTCCCAGTCGAAATTGTTCCGCGTACTCACATTAAGACTGCCAAGGCCCCTGGTATCCGCCCGGGAGCTCCATTCCGCGAAGACCGTCAGCGCGGCGAGCGTCGCGACGACGGCTACCGCCGCCGTGACGATGGCGAAAAGAAAGAAGGCGCGACCGGGGACTTCCGCCCGGAATTCGTACGTTTTAACATTGGAAGTTATGTGAATGCCATTGACATGTTTTTTCTTCTTTTTTCAGCGCGGTGGTGTCGGTCGCGGTGGACCTCGCCCCGCCCAGGCTTGAGAGTGCTTTATTCTGCGGTTTTTGAGCGGGTGGCGTATGACGTAGAACGGGATATGTTCGATTTTTTGTGCTGTAATAAAAATTGTTGCAAGCTCATCTTGTTTGATCCTCCGTGTACAGCTTAAAGCTTGCCGTGGCTGAACACCATGGACACCCGGCTGAAATGCTCCCTTAAGATAATAAAAGTTAAGTTCAGCACAGCGGGACGCGGCGCACGGTTGGGACGCAGTTCATCCTCGGCGTGGATTAAGTGTCAACAAGCTGCAACTAGTATTTTTCACAATCAAATGCGCATCTTACTGACGAATGGACAAGCACTCCTGCGCGGGCAGGAGTTGCGAAGTAACAACCAGATACCAACTGGTTTTGTAGCATGACGGCAACTCGCCTCGAGCACGAATGCCAGCATCGACACCATGGCCCAGTCGCGGACAAACAGTCCCTTCATGACACTAGCCGCCAGTACGCCTCACTGTGGGCCTCTTGCAACGATCGCACGGGCGCAAACCTACCAGTTACGCAAGAAGGCGGCAACGCGTGTCTGTATCAATCAGACAAAGTTCTGACACTTGGCGGAACGGAAACGGTCCCAATTACCAACTGGTCATGCCAGACAAGGCAACCTGGTGCTCTGCAAAGATGAAACGGGCACCTGGCATACCAAAACATAAATGAACACCGCAAACTGGTTTCGGAACGACGGTGGCGACCACAAGCGCATTAAGTTCGTTCAGATATATCCTGCTTGGAATTTTGCTGCTTTTACCTCTGGCGCTGCCAGCCCCAGTATCGCTACTTGAAAATTGAAATCTAGAAATGTTGAAATGCAGGTTCGCCACAGCCGACGGAGCAAAATACGACGGATATGGGCATGCGGTGATTCAAGGAGCGGTGAATAGGTATGAGACCACCGGAAAACACTTCATTCTGCGCCAACTTACACGGACATCGTCGAATACAAAAACAATGAATGCAACCTTCTTGACATCAACTACCAACACCTTGTGGATCGCCTGATTGAAGTTCTGGATTCAGGTTGCTCCGAGGGCGATGGAAGCATAGAAATAATTTTACTTTTGCTTACGTCTCCCGTCAAGCTTTGGGGATTTTTCAAAAAGTCATCAAGGGTCTGCTGTGCTTAACCGCCGCAACAAAGAGGCCTTGGACTTGTTCAGGGAGCCTTACTCCAATCTATCACTGCAATCTTCAGACGAGGATGCTGAAGTGTCAGTCCGAAACGTTTGTCAAGAATCTGTCGCGTGTGGAAAGGTATGCAAGTGAGTCGCGGCCTGCTTTCGTCTTGTCGGCGTTGCCCCGTCATGGCAAACACGAGCGCTTGCGAGAATATAGACGGCTGAAAACAAAGAGATAATATTTTTACTGTCCAACGATCTCGGGCTTGGATACATGGCATGGTGGAAGTGATGAAACGCCATCAACCACTCGGCTAGTTATTCCAAGAATATCACTGTTGAACTTAATTATTTGCTGTTCTCAATAATGTACATGCATTCTGACAAAGCATTCAATCGCTCAACCTTAAAGCATCCCAGAGTTATCCTTGGAGGTGTAAGCACGTCCACCAAGAAGCCTTCAGCCAGTTTCAGCTTTCGTTTGGACAAATCTTGCACTCCCAGGTTCGAATATAAGGGGCTAATTGACCCTCCTGCTTCGCTTTCATCGGCAAATTCACCGCCGGTATCCTCGTCTGACAATTGTCCGTGGAGACGGCATCCCAGGGCAAAGCCTGAATTCTTATCGACATTTTGAATCATTGTCGAGAGTTTTAACCTGGCTATATTGTCCTTGTCATCATAGACAACCTGATTGAAAAAAGGATCTTCTTGATTGTTATCCCCAAACCAAGGTGGAGGATTATTATAAGAGACATCATGCCCGATGGCCTCAATAACAGCTTCTTCAACAAGTTTCGCAGTGTTTGGCGTTAAGCCAAGTAGTCCACAGACACTGTTAAATGAGTCCAGAAATACCGTCGCTTCATAAGTTCCGTCATCAATGTGGATTTTACCAGTTGCATGGACTATAATACCCCCTTTAGTTGCCGACGATTTCCGACAAGCGCAGCCGACAAAGCCTGCGATACCGAACTTGACTCCGCATGTGCCGCAAACACACCACAATCTTATCTCTTCGATATGAGTAACTATGCATATGACGGAAAATTCCTCCAATTGCTGGTGTGACGAAATGGAGAAGACGTCGATCAGGAACAGGCGCGGGAGAGTATGTATCATCGGAAGTTCAATGTGCGACTGAGAATCCGTCGACCCAGAGCACGATGATCCAAACACTTGCACACCAGTATCACAAAGCCCAACACCATAAGCTGTTTTTGCCCCTCCTCGAACTCCAGGCCTTGCTGAAAATTTCAGTGCAAGACGTCGGAATTCCACGAGTGCTCCCGGAACGATTCCCAGTTCGAAGCCGAGATTGTTGCAATCCAAATACACGGTCAACACATTCGACTGATCTCCTGCAACGCGGGAGTTCGAATCGGTTACTTTCAATGCCAAAGTACGGCCGTAACGTCCAACACCAATATTCAGCTGCTTGAACAACTCCATCGCTGAAATACGGTAATGCATACTTTGCGATACGCTCGAAGTTATCAAAGACTTTGATACCACCAACCCTCTGACAGAAACAAGCACAGGAAAAAACCCAGTTGAGCTGCTGTGAGGTTTTATTCGAAGTAATGAAGCCACTGTGTGAAGCTCAGGAACTTTTTCTGCAAAATGTGCAATTTCAACGGTTGGTAACGGGCTCGAACAATTCAATCTTCTCTTAGCTACCCCGTCGCGAACCACCAAGTTGAGGCGCGACACTGCCGATAGCTCTGTCGCAAAAACGCACATGCAAGTGACTTTATCGGATGATTCTTCATCATCGTTGAATATTCGGCATTTTACGTTCGATAAGTGGTAAGATTCTAGCGGGTATGGAGTGAGAATGGTTGGCGTATGTTCACTCCAAACCTCCAACTTCCAAACATGCCCATATTTTCAAAGTTTCTCCCGACAGGATGACTGCGACATTCTCGATCGCCTCTCCGGGTTTCCCATCTGGATCACAAATCCAAGCAACTCCAGTTAATCGCCCTTTGACAGTCATTGTACCATCTTCGACGATATCAAGAGATCTCATACTTTTGCTCTCAACTTTTATCAATAGAGACCGAAAGTTTCCAACTGCGACTTGTGCACATGGATTTTGCTTTTGGATCACCGGTCCGAATCGGCTGACAAACAAGCAATCCCGTCCGAAAAATGATAGATATCGTTTGGCAATTGGTGTAAGGGCCGAGTCCTTTTCACAGGAGAAACCAAGAAATTCAACGACAGCTTCGAACTTTAAAATAGCAACACAGCTGCCCAAATCAGATAGTTCAACAATGAAGTCATCAGATTCATCACATTTGGGGATCACAACAAGCGCCGGCCTTGTCCCACTCGAATCACGAAAAAAAAGTTGACCCATTTCGAATTGCAAATACCCGAGCAAGAAGCAGTCTTCCACACCCATTTCTTCCATGGAAAAATTTCGACATAAAATTGCATCATTAGATTGCTGTCTAGAGCCATGGAGTTTCTGTTTCAGAATTTCGGACACAAAATTCTCTACAGCCCCGTCACTAGAATGCAAAATCATCTCTGAAGAGACAAGAAATGGCTGAGTGTAGCGCAATTGCGACACATTACATTCATGCTCATGTCTCAGCACCGAACTTAACTTGGGCTCACCTGCTTCGGCGGGCCATTCGCAAAAGCCCTTCGTCCTTTTCAGGATTTCTTTGGATAGACTGAAAAATGTGTTTGCATCATGCTCGGAGTTATTGTCACTTTCGCCGCAGTGGCTCAATGTAAACTGCATAACAGTTGAAAAAATATCGTCCAACAGCAGCAAGTCGCGCAAGTTCAAGCCCGACCATTTCGTCTTCAAATTGGCACGACGCCGTGGATCGTGAATGCAAACTGAGGCAGTATGATGTTCTACCCCAGGAAGTCTAGCATCCATAGGGAGCGAGAGTTTGGAAACTTCAATAGTTGTCACTGGACAAGCAACAAAAACTGCTCGTTTAGCATCACCAAAGTCAGCAATACTGACTTTTTCATGCAATACTAGGTGCACATTATGAAGCCTGACCTCAGCTCCAGGAATCAAAAACCATTCGAAGGTAGTATACGACGACTGATGGTACGTCAAATACAAATCATATTTGCTATCAAGTTCGTATCTTCCCGCATCAATATTCACAATTTTGGTAATAGTTCCTACATAGGATACCAATCGTTCGAATGTTGCACTTTGCAAAGGTGGATGGTGAAGAAAGTTTTCTGATATTTCTTTGTTTTGCTGTTTAATGTGATGCTTCACTCCTTCTGGGTCAAGCAAATGTATTCGCGAATTAGGATTATATATTAGCAGTTTCTTGATGTTACTCTTGTTATCGAGTGGATTGGGTAGATGCTGTTGGAATCTTATCTGCTTCGGGGTCAAGTTTGTGAAAAGGTATGAATGGCCGACGGACAGTGACCCAAACAGATACCACAGTTGCTCATGCGGCGACCTTGTCACGGATTTACGCTGCTCAAACATGATGCTTGTTGATATGGTTCTGGTGACAGCGTTAACGAAAAAGATGGAAGTGAATGAACAACTTCGTAATCACCTTTCAGGCAGGTTAGTTTCGGACAAAGTTATGAAGTGATCGCACACTATTTCGACAAAAAAGAAATAAGATCCCCGAATGATTAGTATTGCCGACTTCATCTTAATTTCGCCAAATAAGCTGATATGTGAGGCACTTCGGAGTGACGATATGTCGCTCAGATTGGCCGGCAGATTGCTTGACTGCAAAATAGAAATAGTCCGTCGGTACAATAGATT
The DNA here is from genome assembly GCA_027604725.1 of Entophlyctis luteolus. Lineage (NCBI taxonomy): Eukaryota > Fungi > Chytridiomycota > Chytridiomycetes > Chytridiales > Chytriomycetaceae > Entophlyctis > Entophlyctis luteolus. The sequence goes on along the minus strand of JADHYT010000052.1, from coordinate 90,719 downwards.
CTTTGCCTCAAACTGGCATTGAGAGAACAACATTGACACAGCATCGTCATCTATGTGAAATGAAGAGAGGCGTGCAGGATGCAGTTCGTGAATTTCAGGGATAGTAATCATGTCTTCGGCAGTTGCGTGAATCTTCAGCTGGTTATCGGGGAAAGCGGAAACGCCAAAATTGCGGACAAGCACAACGGTGTCGGTTCTTTCATCGCCGTGACCGATGGTGGATGACAGGCTCAAAATGGCCGGGCTGAAGGAGCCGGCGAGGATCATGGGAGTGCGCATGTCGCCGTCGTCGGTAAAAATCCACGAGCCATCCGGCGCGAGCAAGAGCATACCGACCAAGATGCAATCGCGAGGGCTGGCGACTGTACCAGAGAGCGTGGCACGCAGCTCCGTCAGGCGGATGATGCGCATTTTTTGTCCATGTCCGGCACGAACTTCGCCCGCGCCTGCCCGCCATCCTGGCGTATGTAACTCATGATGTCGGTCATCGTGCACGTTAATTGTGTAAAATAGAGCTTATAATATCGCCTTATTTTCTTTCTTTTTTTGGGACAGTCCATGACAATCAATAGGCTAAATTCCAATAGAGTTTTGCCAGAATTTTCTGAGTCCCTTTTTGCTAGTTTTAGTCGATGTGAATTAGGCGCAGAACCTAGAATGGAAACATTAGTTCGTTTACGCGTTATTTCATTCTAAATAAGACTTCTAGTGTTTGTATTCTGCTCTTATAAAGAATAATTTGCCGAATAAGTTTTTAAGTCGTTCTACTTTTTCAAGATTCAGCGGCCGTTTAGACACGAGTGTTGCAATAAAGGATGTAGGCGCTTGGATTCGAAGGAGCCAGCTTAGTTTCGTTCTGACAAAATGTCCGCAGATGGTAAGGACGCGAAGGATGCGCAAGACGCGTTGTTCTTTGCGTGCGAGACCGAGTTCCAGACCACGATCGAGGCCATCGCCGGCGTCCCGGATCTCGACAGGCGCGTAGCTTCTGTGTGAGCGTCAGTAGTCTGACTCGCAAACTTGCAGGTTCAGGGTCGAGTATGAGAAGATGCACAAGGCCGTTCTCCGATCTCGCCATCACGCCATGGTTGTCGTGCGCCAGCGCGAGGAGCTCGAACAAGAATACCGCGCTAATTGCGTCACCCTGGAAGACAGCGCAAAAATCATCGCAAGTGACCAAGCAACAATAAAACTTCTGAAGCAGCAAATCAGTAGCGCTGAAGCAGTGATCGACACGAACAACAAGGTATTCACCGCATATCTTGAGTGTCGATTAACTATTGTCAGAACGAAGAAAATCTCAGCGAAGAATTGAGGCAGTTGCGACTCGACATCTCATCACTATCAGCGCAGCTGAAACAAGGAGTTGGCCTTAGTGTCGCCCAAGAGAGGACTTTGAATGAATTAATTGCAACAAAAGACAGTCTGAACAAAGAGTTAGAGGTCGAATTTGACAAAATTGTCGCTCTCAGGAACTCCACAACAGAAGTTACTGAAAAAATAAGAGAAGCCGAACAAAGAAAAAGTATCGAGACCTTTTTTTTTTTTGTTTCCTTCGAATTTGATATTAGTGTGTCTCAGATGAAAGCGAACGCCAAATTTACGAGCTTAAAGATCGAAACACGACCAAAAAGGCAGAAATCGATGCCGAAACTCGAACTAAGGAGCGCCTGGAACGTGATCTTCGTGAACTCCGCATTGTGGTTGCTGTAAAATCGCAAGATGTGCGCATAAAGCAAGACAGTGTGAACAGAGCATCAGATGATCTTTCAATTTTGGAATCACAAGTCAAAACGCAGAAGCAAATGCTAGAAAAACTCTCTAAAGTTCGCGAGGGGCTGCAAAGCCGGGCAGCGAAGCTACACACTGACTGTGGAGAACAAATATCTTTATCTAACTCTCTGGTTGATGGAAACAACGAACTTGCAAAGGAGCTAAAATACCGCGAAATAAAATTGCACAAGAACAACGTTGAAGTGAAAAAGGTGAACAAAATGAGAGATGCTTTGTTGAAAAAGAATAGAGGCCTTGAAGATCAGAGAACAGAGGTTGAGCTGGAACGGAAGACTTTGCGGGCCGAGAACGAAGCAAAACTTATTGAAATTGAAAAAACGAAGCGCGCTATCGATTTTGCAAAAAAGGGCGTTGACGATTTGTGCCGTGAAAATGAAATTTTGCAAACGAGTATTCACAGAACAGCGGATGATACTGCGAAGTTTGTTGATGCGGCTTTACTTCTTCGCCAAACCCGGCATAATATTGAGGTTGACCTAGCAAGGGAAAACAAAGAAATTGCAAATCAACTTCAAGTCATAAAAAATTTAGAACGCGAAAGAGATCAAAATATTGAAGAGGCTGCAGACTTGCAACTTTGTTGCGTACAAGGGATGCAAAATATCAAACAAAAAGAAATGGAAATATTCGAATTGAAAAAGAAAATGATTCAGTCCGAGACGAAGCTTAAGCACAAACAAAATCTATACGAAGCCGTTCAAAGTGATAGAAATTTGCATGCGAAACATTTAATTGAATCCCAAAGCGAAATTGCCGACATGAAGAGGAAACTCAAAATCATGAACTATCAAATCAATGGCTATAAGGAAGATATCAATACTAAATATGACGCTCTTGCGAAAGAAGAAATTGAAAATTCGAAACTAGCAAAAGACATCGACATTATAAGCGAAGAAGTGAAAACTTTGAAGAACCAGAACGAATTAGCCCAATCCTATTTGAGAAGCCAGCTAGGTGAAGAAATGAAACTCAATCAATTCGTGAAGGAGGCCGACTTGGAACGTACACGTCAAGAGAATGCACTCCAAGTTTTGATTAGTGAACGCGATAATTTGAGCGCTCAATTAATAAGACAAAACGAAGAGCTTGCAAAGGCCTATAACAAAATAAAAACTCATCAATCATCTTTGATTCGATCAGAAACACATTATAACGAAAAATTAAAGTACGGCATTATTTTTTCAATAATGCATTGACTTAAATGCAGAGAAATTCAAAATTTGCGATTGGAGTTAATCAAAACAAAAAAGCAAGTCCAAGACTTAGATGAACAAAGTGCTGATCTGAAGCAAAATAAGAAACTTGCTCGGAAGTTAACTAATGACATAACTCGTGAAAGGGCACGCATTAAAGCACTTCAAGATCAACTGGAAAATCCAATCAATGTTCACAGATGGAGAAAACTTGAGGGAAGTAACCCAAAAGCTTATGAAATGGTTCAATTGCTTCACACACTGCAAAAGAACTTGATCACAAAAACAAAAGAGACTCAAGACAAAGAAGATCTTATTGGACAAAAAGAGCAACTGTACTTGCATTTGAGGAATGTACTTGCAAAACAAGTGGGACCTGAAGCTTTAGAGCAAGTTGATGAGTTTCAAAAGACTCTGAAAGAGAAGCAGTTGCAGTTGAAGCACATGGATATTGAACTGAACATGTACCATGCACAAGTCCGAGAATACAAACATGGGCTTGAAATGTTAAATGCATCTTTTAGACAACTAAAAGATGATTACTTTGAGTTAAAGAAGAAAGGAAAAATTTCACAAGCACCAAGGAAGCTTTCATTGCCACCCATTTCTCCTGTCCAGAATTCTGTTGTAGCAGTTTCGGTGGAGAATTCTGTACATGATTCTCAAACAACCCCAAATCAGAACCCTTTGCATGAATTTGACAACAACAGTGATTTGAATGGTTTGGATCAGGGGACTGTGGAAATTTTGGATGATATTGTAGACGAGCCAAGCGTGCTGATTTCCTAAATTTAATTAACATTCATTCTTCGGAGTGGGCAATAAATTCTCAATTCTGGTATTATTTCGACTTAGAAAAAAAATGAAGCGAAGAGCCGTCCTCCTCACGCTTACTTTGATTTCAATCGTCCTCGTCACGTCATTTTGGGGTACTCTAATAGCTAGTAGGAGGCTCGAAGATCATCAGTTAACACTGGAAGCGCCGGTAACTCAAGTGGTTTACACCGGTGGTACCTTCGCCCTTCACCGCTTCGTTGAATGCACAACCGCAAACTCGTCCGAAAAACGCTTCCCCGTCTTGTTTCTCCATGGACATGCTGGATCTCAATTGCAGATGCAGTTTTTGGCTCGGAAGTCGTGCAATCACTTGGATTGGTTCGCTATCAGCTTCAACGAGCAATTTTCTGCCCTGGACGCCCATCTTCTAATACGTCAGGCACAGTTTGCGAATACAGCTATTGCATATATCCAATCCCACTTTGACAGAATCCATTATGGTCCAATTACTCTTGTTGGACATTCTATGGGCGGAATGGCAGCATCCACTCTGCTGTCTCTTCCAAATTTTCCCCATGATTCAGTTGGCACTGTCTTGAATTTGGCCACCCCACTGACTCAACCACCAGTTTCAATTGAATTCAACATGGTTTTGCTGTATTACATTGTCAACAAATTCTTGGTTGATCACTTTTCAAGTCAGCAACTTGTCAATGACTTTGATTTGGTAACTCTTTCAGTGGCTGGTGGTTCCAAAGACCTACAAATACAATCCCATTTTACTGATAATAGCCATATGATTTCACAAGAAAATGGTTTCAGTGTCTACACATCTTCAGTTCCATATGTTTGGAAAGATTTAGGTCATGATGATTTACTTTCCAATGAAAATTTAGTTGATGTCCTTGCCAAAGCATTAATATTGGGAGCAATGTCACACAGTAAAGAAGAAAGGTTGGAAAAGTGGAAACTGCACTTGTTGGGGATAAGCTCAATTGGTTCACAGGTATATCCCAAAGTTGAGAACTTAACAAATAATTCTCAACTCCAGAAATTCTTGGATCCCAGAAATGCAACTTTGCACCCTTTATTGTCAACAAGAAGTACAGTTGTTGCTATTGCCACTGAAAGTGTGAAAAACTTTGTGGATGTTGGGGGATGCATTCCTGGTCAAGGCTGTATTTCTTTTCAAAACCAATTTTCTGCATTTCCAAATTCTCTCTGGGCACTGAGAATGGAAAATCTGACTGTATATGAAAGCTTAGCAGTTCTGAATGAGTCTCAGATTTATGTTCAAATCTCTGATAAGACTTTTGTAAAGCAGAGTAACTGCTCACCAGGATTCTGGAGTTGTGATGTGTTTATCCAACTTACTGGCCTTTCATCAAAGTTCTTGCTTTCTGGTGTAAGAGAGTCTATCTTTGTTTATCAATTTACTCCAAGATTTTCTTGTCCACTCCAACCATCTGTTATTATTCCTGTCATGGAACTCTCTGTCACTGGTACAACAGAAAAAAAATTTTTGAACCTTCAGTCTGCTTCTTCAGTCTCATTTTCTGCAAATAGCATTGATGGTTTACTGCTTGAAATATTTGCAATTCCACAAAAGTGTGATGATGGGCAAACATTGGCTATAAATTTGAACATTGAAGTAAATACAATCAAAACATTACTCAATGCATTTATACACTGGGGATTCCACATTTTGCCATTTTCAACAGCTGCAACCTTTGCCATGTTTTTCATCCAATTGTCATCAAAACATTCAGTGAGACCGTTGAGGATTATTCAAGCAATGGGTTTGCTTTGGATATTTTACAATTTAATAGCATATATTTTCTATTCAATGGTCTTTGGCCCTTCAAAATTTCCATCTGCAAATGTGTTCAAGTGGACACTTGCATTTGGAGGACTCTCTCTGCTGCTATTCACAAGTGGCTGCATTTGGCACTTTATTCTGTCTGCTCTGTGCAAAATGATTGTGCTCATATTCTGGCTTATTCTAAGATTTTCACCACTCCCTGCAATGAGGTGACAGCTTCTGTTAATTTCTAATGACATTCAAACTTATATTTTGATTCAGTAGAATGCAATCCACATGGCTTTTCCTTGCTGTACTTGCAAGTGTAATTGTGACATCACCATCACTATTACTTTTTAAATCAATCCTTCTGATTGCTTTATCAGTTGCAAATAATCTGCCTGCTGTCCATGTTCTTGACATTGTCAATTTGGAATGGCCAAAAGAAAAATTACATCTTTCAGCAATGGTTTTATTAACCCACCAGGCAGCTTGCAGTGTTCCACATGGAATTGCATCATTCAGAGATGGAAGGTATGAATTCTGGACAATCAATATTTCAAAAATTCATGGGAATTTCCTCTATGGTGATATTTTGCTCTTTTTGATTGATATTGGAAGTTCATGGCTAGTTCTTATTTATTTGAGAAATCATCTTGAAAACTTGCCACAGTTTTTCCAAGCACAAACTTTCAGGATTGGTTGCATGCTGTTCATACTTACTTTTCTTGTTTGTGTGAATCATGCATCACATCTATTTTGGCTTCCCTTTTTTGTTTTTCTTTGGTTATTGCTCTGCTGCCAATTTTTGAAATAAAGAGGAAATGATTTGTCTGTTAATCAACAAAAAAGAAAACCAAAGTGGCACCAGGTGTCATGAACGGCACATTGGTGGTGACTCATTTGGAGTCACAAACAGCAACACATTGTGTGGTCACCTGCATTTTCCTTTTTTCTTCAACCAAACAACTGCCAATAAACCCCCACTTGTTTCCACATCCCTGAACACTGCACCGACCACTCAATCTGCCTGTCTCCATGTCTGACACCAGGCTGTTGGTTCCCCAAGTTGTCAGATTTGGGATAGGAAGACTTTTTATTTTGTGATGTCTCAGAAACTAGCCACCTCATATACTTTTTCTCCAAACCACTATGTGATTGTGCCACCCAAATATATTTGAAATTCAAAATGATGCAATCCTGATACCACTGTCTAATCACAGAAATTTCTGATATTGCAGATTTTTTTCAGATTACAGAAATCACCTGGGGGATTGATCCGGCAGTATCTGGCATCTGGCAAGTATCCAGTGCAGGTTTGGAATGAATACGTGGCATCTGGCTCTACCTGGCAAAGTATCTGGCAGGTATCCAGCTAAAGTATCCAGCATCCTGCGGATTATCTGGGATCCTATCCTGTATCTGGCTCTTGTTAGTAATCAGAAGGTGTTCAAGTTAATCCTCAGAATATGGCAACAACACAGCACCCAAGACATCAAATCCCCATACACTTGCCAGATTATCTGGCTGAATCTGGCTGAATCCAGCTGTGCCAGATAGGATACAGATCTACCTGGCAATTTTTTTTACCTGGTTGATACATTGCCAGATGCATTGCCAGATATTTTGCCAGATTTGCCAGATCCCAGATCGGATGAGGATACAAAAAAAAAGATGCCAGATAGGATCCCAGATAATCTGCTGGATACATATCCAGCAAACATACTATAAAAAGGATGCCTCTGCAGGCAGCTTGGTCAATTTAGAACAGGAATGGCAGGATGAAGAGGGGTCTCTTATTCATCAAGATCCACGTGAAGAAAAATAATAAAATAAAAATCTGAAATAAATAAAACCACAATTCGATACCGTCATTTTCTGAGAAACATTTTTTCGTTAATATTCAAGTTAGAGTTACAACACAAAGCCAATGAGGCCAATCTTCATTGGCCTAGTGGTCTAGTCGTATGATTCTTGCTTCGGGTGCAAGAGGTCCCGGGTTCAATTCCCGGCTGGGCCCTATTTCTTTTTCGCCGTGACAAGTGGCATGAAAATCCCTTTGAACTTGTTTCTCGTGAGCACAGTACTTGCAGTCCCTGTATCTCGAGCGCTGATCCGAAGAGACACGCAAGGGATTGACGTTAACTATTACGGAGGGCCACTGTTGACACATGTCCAAGTGTAAGAAGAATAATTGTCTGAGGTTGATTGCTGAAGAAGCGTAAAAGGACCCCCATCTTTTACGGCGATGTGCCAGATGAGCAGGAAATCAACGAGTTTTATGCCTTTCTCGTAAATTCATCGTGGATGGACCAAATATGTTTGTGTCGCAACTTAACCTTATGGACGAATCCCTAAACGCGAAGAACGCCCACAAAAAAAATAACAAGCCAAAGATTACAGTCGTGTTGATCGCAAAATCAAACACGGGAAGCTTGCGAACTCCGTTAATCTACCAAACACACAACAATCTTTGAGCGACGTCGATGATATCCAGCGTTTGCTTTTGTCAGTTTGTGCCAGTGATTCTGTTTTGCAATTTTGAACAAAAAAAATAGTGATTTGATTAAGAACGGCACAATTATTCCAAACAAAAACTCATTTTACCCGTTCTACACCGCTCCACAGGTTGTGGTCACAGATCAGAAAGGAAAACACAGTTGCTCTGATTTTTGGTGAGTACTAATGTCATATTTTGGTTAGAGGGTTGATAGAATGTCACAGCGGATATCATGTAACATACGCAGTAAAGCTTTGCCCTCTCGAATTTATGTTTTTTGCACTTTACTTCCCAGGGGGCACTAGATATTTCCACGCTATCTAGCACAACTTATCTGTATTATGCAGTAATTCCCAATACGGGAGATTGCAATGGAGGTTAGACGAACTTTATTTTTCTCTCTAACATCTTTCGCGTCGAGGCAGCATGTGGCGGGGATCCACAAATCGCAAACACATGCAGAATCAGTAGCCATGAACTGGCAGAGGCGATAACAAACCCAGCAAACGCGGTCGCTGACGAGCTTTCGGATCCGCTAAGTTGGGTGGATCCAGCGGGGGAAGATGGCGGCGGCGAGATAGCCGACGTGTGCGGGACGCAGACTAGCGTCATGTGGGATCGCATCAGCGGACAGAATTGGACCGTTTCAAAGCTGTGGTCGCCGAGGCTTGGAATGGTGGGCGCCTCATGATTTATGTTGCATTCAAATTCTTGGCAGTGCGCCGATCCGCAACAGGCTATCTCGAACTGCTCTGGTTCACAGTGCAGCGCACGTGTCTAGTGCGGCAATGACAAAATAAAACTGAAGTCTTTTCTTTCATCCGCGAGAACTTCAGAATACGAGAGCAATATGTGCAATCTCCTTGGCAACAACCGGCATCACGTTGTGGACCGTCAGATTGACTTCTCATTGACTTCTCAGCCTGCTCGAAGCGAAGAATGAAGGAAGCACTTCGCACGTTAATAGAAATAGCTTGTTTAGCTGTGCTTCTCGTCAATAAATTTTAGGGGACTTTGGTGAGAAAGGACGATCGTGAATTTGAGTTCAATAAGCCGTTACGGATATCTGTATGCCTTCAAAACCTGCATCCAGCGGGTATGCGTGGGGTATAGCCGATTCATCGCGAGATCCGTACGGAAAGTGCCCACTATGGGCTTGACAGTGAACTGCCTCTGCCCCGAGTTTCAGACCTTGCCTATCACGAGCCCAGCAGCCTCCGGGCTCTAACCTAACTTAGGCCTGCATGTATCGTGTCGCTCCCACCATGCAGGCCTATGCTCCGCCCCTTGTGGGGTAAGGAAGCGAACCAAATTTTCAGAATATCCGATTTGTCGCCATTGTCGAATCACCCTCACCTTGCTTAGATACGATATTGTATTCTACTGCACAAACTTCGAGCTCCTCATTTGCTTGCATCATTCGGTATCCGAACGTATTCGAATGCGTCTGATCGTGTAGTCGAGGTTTGACGGTGTATGAGTGCGGGAGAGTTTCTCTACTGCAACCCATACAAACTGCGGACTTTCTTGTGACCGCAGTTATGAGGGATACAGCAAATCGATAAGGTTGAAAATTTTGTAAACCGCCCCACAATGATGGAAAAAAAAAATAGGCTTTCCCTTTCGTTCATTAGTTGTCAAAGATAGCAATCCAAACACTTTTCTCCGGCTTTAAGAGTGTTTGGCAAGGGAGTTTTTGCGATTGACTGAGTTGTTTTGCTGTCTTGCGGCGTTTGCCCCAGTTAACAAGCTTTGCCAATATCTTATCCTATCTTGCGTCAATTGCTTTAAAAACCACACATGAATTCGATCATCAAGCAAATTAGCAATTAGCAATGGCAGTTCTGTCCCAGGCAGTCGGCTACCTCATCGTTATCGGCTTCGGTGTATTTTTCTCCGGCGGGATGATCCTGCTTTCGCTCTTTGAGCGCAAGTACCTTGGCCAGACGGAAACTTCAGAATCATTTTCGACTGCGAACAGGGCCCTGAAGTCGGGTATCATCGCCTCATCTATTGTTTCGGCGTGGACCTGGGCCGCGACACTTTTACAGAGTTCTTCCGGTAAGACTTGCCGGGGCATCGCGTGGTATCCGCCTTTTCGCTGAGTTGCATTTTGTTGCAGTGGCGTATGATTATGGTGTTGCTGGACCGTTCTGGTACGCGTCTGGCGCAACAATCCAAGTACTGCTCTTCACGATTCTCGCGATTGAAATCAAGAAGAAGGCACCCAACTGCCACACGTTCTTGGAAATAATCTACCTGCGCTACGGCAGCACCACGCACCTGATTTTCCTGTTCTTTGCGCTGCTGACCAACATGGTCGTCACCGCGATGCTTCTGCTCGGTGGCGCGGGCGTCGTGTCGACGCTGACCGGAATGAGTGTGGAGGCTGCCAGTTTCTTGATCCCAATCGGCGTCATCGCATATGTGACTTTCGGCGGCCTGAAGGCCACTTTCATCACAGACTACATCCACACGGCTGTGCTGTTCATCATCATCATGTTCTTTGGCTTCGTTGTTTATGCGGTTAGCCCGCTCATCGGCTCGCCCAGCAACATGTTCGACCTGCTGACGGCTGCGGCCGAGAAGGTGATGATGACAGCCGATTTTCCGCTTAAAAAAAAGCCCAAACTCAAATGATTACGCGATAAAACAGAACCCTATCGACGGAAACGCAGGCGGATCGTTCCTCACGCTCAGCTCGACGCAGGCGCTCATTTTCGGAGTCATCAACATTGTCGGCAACTTTGGAAGTGAGCGTGCAGTTTGTGTTTGTGCTTGTGCTGGCCTCAACTGACGCTGGGACACATCAGCCGTGTTTGTGGACCAGGCATACTTCCAGCGTGCCATTGCTGCATCGCCGACGTCTGCGCTGCCAGGGTACTTGATCGGCGGCCTCTGCTGGTTCGCGATTCCCTTCTTCCTCGCGTCCACGCTGGGACTTGCGTGTGCCGCCCTCGAGAGCAACCCCGCTTTCCCATACTATCCGAGCCGCATTTCCCCCGCAGATGTTTCTGCGGGGTTGACCGCACCGACTGCTGCCACGGCCCTGCTGGGGTCCAACGGGGCCGTCGCCATCCTCATTCTGGTATTCATGGCCGTGACATCCGCCGCATCCGCCGAGCTGATTGCCGTGTCGTCGCTGTTCACTTACGACGTGTACAAGACGTACTTCAAGCCCAACGCGTCTGGCTCGGACCTGATCAAGTTCTCGCACATTGCCGTCGTGTCGTTCGGCTGCTTCATGGGTATCCTGGCCATCATCCTCAAGGCAATCGGAATCAGCCTCGGGTACCTCTACTTGCTGATGGGCATCTTGACGGCGCCCGCCGTGATGCCGATCGCGTTGACGCTGATTTGGAAGAAGCAGACCAAGGTCGGCGCAATCTGTGGCGCGATCGGAGGCCTCGTCCTAGGCGTCACTGCCTGGTTGGTCACCGCGTCGCAGTACTACGGTGAAATCAATCTGGACACTACGGGCGGAAATTACCCGATGCTGGCGGGCAATCTCGCGTCGCTGGTGTTCTCGTCCATAATAACAATCTCGATTTCGCTCGTCAAGCCCGACGACTACGACTGGAAGGAGACCAAGGCAATGATGCCGGTGGACTCGCTGCCGGACGCGGTACCGGAGGCTGTTGACGAAGTGTCGCTGTCGAAGGCATCCAAGTTTGCATATGCCGCGTCTGTCGTCCTGACGGTCGTGCTAATTCTCCTTTGGCCGATTCCGATGTACTTGAGTAACTACGTGTTCACCAAGGGCTTTTTCACGGGCTGGATTGCCTTCGGGTTCTTGTGGGCGGCGATTGCGGCAGTGACCGTGATTTTCTTGCCGTTGATCGAGGCGCGCCAGATGCTGCTGCAGCTCCTGGCGGGCAAAAAGGCCGCGGCGGAAAAATAGGCGAGGGTTCATCGATGATTTCTGGTTTTCCTTTCGGGTTTTGAGCATGAACACGGACTTTGTCGATCTCTTATTGGCATTTATTTCACAAACTCACCACCTAACTGCTTACTTTCTCCAAGACTTCTCCGGAAGCGTCAATTGAAGTTTGCGCCATATTTGCCCCAAGAAAATTCGTTTTGCTGGCGTTTCAATTTTTCAGGCGGTTGCCACAGTATATGCAAATAGTCATGTTCCGCAACATCGAAATCATCATCGAGCTTTTCATTCGCCCCAAATCATCGACCTGATTCTCATCAACAGTTCCCAGCGCCGCTGGGGAAATAGACTTTCGGTTGCAGCCCATACACGCGCGGGTTTTTGGTGTTGCGGCAGTCAAAAGTGACACGGCGCAACGATCTAGACGATGAGTTTCATGAATAAGCGAACAAGCTTTACACAAACTAATCAGAGTTTTTACCCCATGGATGCCCGTTGCTGCAAACAACCTTCCAACCACTTTCGAAGCTAATCGCCCCCTGACATGCCAAACACTCTTCACGCGAGTCTGTCCCAGTCGGTCCATTCTGATCACCTGCCACAATCCTTCGGACCTTTTCGACATACTCGTCGACTGTTTGCAAAATGCTCGCCTCTCGGTTTCGTCGCTTGATGATTGTCAAAATACCCAGAAACGTTTTGATTGTCTCTGTCATAGTTTGGTGCGTTTTCAGGCACCATTCTGCAAACATAGTCAGCATAAGCATGTCGGTTTCTTTCGTGGCGTATTTGTTAGTGTCAACACTTGGGCCTTCAAAAATGACTACCAGAAATAACAATCCGCACATCCGATAGAAATACTGAAAAGCACCGAAAAACATTGCTAACGTAGTCCCGTAAAAGAATGTTGTAATTCGCCAGAAGGGACTTCGCTATTCGGCCTTTTTCGATTGCGTCAGCGGTGTCCTGTCAGTCCTTTGTCAGTCAATCATCCCTATTTATCGACTAACAATCATTGTTAAATAGAGATGATTTTGCAATCTCAGACAATTCATTTGGGGATTCGCATACACAGCATCCGGAATTTGACGCAGGACTCTGTAATACTCATAGGAGATATTTTGACGGGAAAAATAGACTTACAAATCAGGATGTACTTCGATAGGCGCGGGTATGAATTCGAAGACTGGTCGACCATGATTCAGGACAAAAGATTGCTTTAGCATATCGATAAGTCGGTCCAATAAATTATTTTCTTCATTGTTTTCGGCGGATTCTTCTGATTTTGAGTTTCCATTTTCGGTCTTGATGAATTCGACAACATCCCAAAGCAAATACATAGGAGCGACCCGAAATACTTTTGCGTTTGTGGTTCGTGAACGGCAAGACCAAATAGAGTAGGTGCACTTACACAAATCCGCGTTGTTATTCACCAAGTCATGTATTCTTTCCAGAACTTTGTCTTCTATAGCATGATTTCTTCCTCTGAGATAGTTCCAATGAACGGAAACCGTGCAAGTGTTTGATTTATCAGTCAAGTATGACAGACCTTCGGCGACAGTAACAGTGTATAGCAACACATCTGCAAGGCCACTTGCACTTGAAACCGCACCATAATAGCGAATTTGCTTTTTCGAAGAACCGGTGGTAGTCGCCCCGCGATTTTCAGAGGAGTTTGGGTCCTTGACTTCGTCTGCGTCGCCGCCACCGTCCATACCAGAATCAACGCCGTTCCCAGCGGAGATAGTGCTGCCCGTAATTTCTCCTGCAAGTTGTCCCGTCAAATCCTCAAGCAGAACAAGCTCGTCGCTATTGCTTGAAGTTGCGCCAGATACGATTGCAACAGCATAAACTTTGCCGTCAACACCATACACACGCATTTCGTCACGAGCAAGGCTCCAGGAAATATCCCCGACAGGCATGAATGACATTGGAAGGAGCAAACTCGTGCATTTGCCAAGGGAAGCGTTGTCCGTTTGGGGAGGTGATGCAGTCCACAACAAAAGCGTCGTCGATTTGCAAATTGCACATCGTGCCTGTTCGGACTCCTAAAAGAAATTCATTTTCCATCAAGGCGCTGGTTTCACATACGTTCGGGTTAAACTTTAACACCGATATACCCTTTAAATCCGGTTCACACAGTGTTTCAGACAATTCGGCATTTAAATGTTCAGTTTCACTATTGTATGTCACAATATAAGAATATATCGAGCCGTCGGCGCACGATGAAAGAATGTATGCACCTAATTTTCGTAGTTTTTTTCTTACTCATTAAGTCACGGTTTTCTCACGTTGTACAGGTCCTGCAGAAAACCATTGTGACCAAGCGATTTTCGAAACCCATCTGGTCGGCAGCTGGATGCACTTTTGGTATATGCTGCTCTTGGCAGGCTCGTTGGCCGCAGAAAATCTGAGAAGCACGGCGGTCAGTCCAGGAATCGATATCGCTGAGAGTAATACCTCCAAATATGTATCATTCCGTCTTTGGTGCCCACTGACAGAAAGAAAGTAGATTTTGAAGGCGAAAATTCCAGATTCACAAGAAGTTCCGACCAAGCGAGCGCTGCAAATTCAAGGATGTTCGTGAACAAAGTGAGAATGTGTCAATTGGAAAAACACACGACTGCAACCTGAAGTTTCCAAGCTCATTGCAGTGAAGTAATCAACGTTCGTTGGCTCTGCGTTTGCGGCGGGAACTTGGACCTTTTTCTCGAGCATTAGTGCTGGTAGTAAGTCTCCGACGAGAGTCCACTCGAAGCGGGCGGGATCGCGCGATGGCGCGAAGAGTAGGATGCGCGCACGCGACGTTACTGCGGCGAGGAGAGGGTCGGGGATGGGGGCCATTTGGGCAGTGAGATAGGTAACGACGGCTTCGTCCCTGGTGCGCTGGGCGTAGGTGGAGCCCGAGGGGCGCGGGGCGTTTGCGACGAGGTGCGCACAGCGGAACAAGGCGTCCTTCGCGGCGGAGGGGAGGATGCTGGCGGAGCGCGTTTGCGCGCGGGCGACCGCGACGACCGGGATGTACGGGCTCGCAGCGACGGCGGCGGCGGTCTGGAACAGCGCAAACGTCGGCGTCAGCGCCTGCGACGCGGCGGGCGCGCCGCTCATTGACATCGAGTGCATCATCCGCCGCAAGGCATTCGCATCCCCCAATCCATTCGCAAAAGAACGGGAACTGCATTGCTGCGACGGCGTAACGCCGCGACGGCAGCTTTATCTTGCGAGCGCGAAGCCTCGTTATCACGGATCGCATCGCTTGTTGCGCGCAGCTCCCTCCACACAAATTTCACAGCCAAATGGACTCGGACGTATCTGCGCTCGTGGCCTCACTCGGGCGGCTGCTGCGTCTGTGCGCGCGTCTTTGTATTTCTTCCCCAGACTGATGCGTTGTACCTCCCAGGCCGCAAACAGCCATAGCCACTGCCCAGGCCATTCTGGCCCGGTTTTGGCATCTTTCGTCCGACTGCGAGTACCCCGCTAAAGACATAGCACTTGGCGCCATATTTCTCGCTGCAAAGGTCGAAGAATGTGGTCGGTCCATTCGGGACATAGTGAACGTGTACTTTGCGGTGAGCATCGTCCAAAAAGGGTTGAAGCCTTATCCGAATTGTATTCATGTACAGATACAACTGTATAACACATCTGGCAAGTCCCAACCTGCATTCGTGGATGTTCCGTATGAGGCTTATGAGGAGTATAAGGATGCCATCATCAGAACCGAGATTTGCATTCTTGCGCGACTGGGATTTAACGTCCACGTTCAACATCCCCATGGATTCATGATCAATTATCTACAAAGCTTAGGGCTAGCAAATAATAAAGAGCTTGCGCAATTCTGCTGGAATTGCTTGAATGACTTGTATGTCCTTTTTTTTTTTTTTTTTTTTTTTTTGACTTTCTACGGATGAATACCGCTCGACAGAGGCTCAACCGATGTTATCGTTCATTATCAACCGAATGTAGTTGCGTGCGCTGCTATTTACTACGGAGCATATCGTTATGGAGAATCTCTCCCTTCAAGTCCGCCGTGGTGGGAGCTATTCGATTCGTCCTTAACCGACATTGAAAATATCTGCAAGCGTTTGTCTGTGCTTTACAAGGGCAAAATTAAAGCATGATGCCATTATCGGCGAATTCGTTTTCAATAATAAATGCATTCATCAACATTCAATTGTTCTACGCCAGCTGTAAGCGTTTTAAAACAGCCATATTTGTTCAATATTGTCTGTGTCTTAAAAAAAAAAGTTGTTTTTCATCCTCACTTCTGGAAGATTGTCTCCCTAGATCATTTCAGCCAGCTTCTTTCTGTGCTATCTCAAGCTGACGATACAATTAAGAAAGGGATTCACATGATTTTCATTTGACAAACTCGACAGCTTTCGCCGTAGCCAATAAGTAGTGATGGATCAAACGCAGAAAGAATTGTCTCGCGATAGAATCGCGCATTCAAGAGAGTCTGCCGTAATCCGTCTTAAGCAGCGGCACCAATTGGTTCAACCGAAAAATAAATAAAACCGCTTTATTGCTGGAAGGGCACGGTTTGCTGCTTCGATTTCACATTGATTTGTCACTTCTGTGCGAACCGCCACGCGAGTAGTTCTTGCAGACGCTCTTTCTCCGAATAGTCTGCGTTCGACAGCAGCGCAGTCAACTGCCGCATTAGCGCGGGCCGCCCATCCGTCGCCGTCGCTGCTGCTCGTAGTGCGAAAACGCGTGGTGGAAGTAGGAGGTGAGCGGATGGCCGGGTAGATTGTCACTCAACTGTCCGTTTGGAAACACTCCAGCACCTGTGGTACTCCCATCTCACCCAGCATTCGCACCATCTTGATCGACACCAGACGCACCTCGCTGTCTGGATCTTTCCATAGTTTCACCAAGAGCACAAGTACCTCCAGAACCACAACTGGATTTGAATTGAATACAAGCAACTGGGATACCAAGCCGACATAATCAGCTTTCTAGCATCAACTTAAGCTAAGAATAAAGTTGTGTTCCACCACTCAACTCGTCTGTAAAGTTCTGCTTTGCTGACTAGCTTGTCCAGGAACACTCTGATTGTATCTTGTACTTTCCGGTGAATCTCCGGTCTGTCTGGATTTTCCAACTGTATTTGCGCTACAGTTAGAAAAGCCTCGACTGATGCCATACGAATTCCTCGATGCTCGTTTTCGAGCATCCCAGCAATAAACTGGAGTGCATTTGCAACCGATGTTTCCGGACATTCTTGAGGCATTGAGGTTAAGTTCGCTTGAAACACAACCTGGCTTACCGCGCGATAATGCGTAATATACGCTGTAGCAAGACAGTGCATGCAATCCCAGTATTGTTATTCTGCGAAGCAATTCACTCTGGATATTGTTTAAAAATTAGTTGGAAACGTGTCGACTACCTTGTCTTCCAGAATTTCGTCCAATTCAGCTTTCTTCATATCGAGCGCAGACAAGCGCTCTGTGATTCCTGACTTAACTGCCTCCAAAGTCGCCTTCTGCCTTTCTTCTTTAAGCGCTTCAAGTGCAACAAACCTATGCTCAAGGACGATTAGTCAACACAAATTTTGTGACGGAGCCTTCTCAACTGCTCCTCAGAAGTAATTGGAACATCCAGAAACTCGTTGAAGAAATAAAAGGAATCTTCCAACTGCTGGAACAGACCTTCGCGCAAAGAGTCGGATGTGCCGTTGCATGACGCGATAAAAATGCGCAATCGTTCAAGATATTCAGCGGTTTTCTCCGTATTCACGCCGTCGTAAGCTATCAGCAGATTTGCTAACACATCTATAATGTGAGTCTCGTTTTCTATGTCGCCGCTTGTTGCAGATTCAGCGCTGTCTGCCTTAGTCTCCACAGACGTGCTTTCAATCACACCCTCTGTTTGGACTATGTGTGCATCAAGCACTTGCTCTGCGATTTGAGGAAACTGTTTCATACACTCGTGCAGCAACGTCGGGCTTTCAATAGACAGCATCTAAGGTCCGTGTGAATGTCGAACACGAAATACAATATCACAAACCCATTGATATTTTGATGCTGCTGAAGCGGATGGTTCTTGGAAAGGTCGAACAGACTCTTCGGCCTGCTCCAGTACCGACAATGTCACCTCCGCAGATGCTCGAGAAAAGTGTGCCTCAGATAGTCCGTATGCAGAAGTGAATTTTCGACGTCTGTCAGACCCGTAGTACTTTGCGTTGTAGGGATCCTTGGCTGGCAGCGGAACAGTTGGGACATCGTAATCCTATGGTTTCAAATGTGAGTGACTCTTTCCTGGATTAAACGCACCGTTTCCGAACTATCCGACGCGGAAGTAAGTCCGCCTTTTATGACCGAGGGCAGTTTACCCGTTTCAAGAAGCGCGCTCTGATTATGATTATCGTTATTATTTTTTTCTTTGTCACTACATTAAGCGAAAGCTAAGTTACTCGTTTTGCTCCAGCATTTGTCTTATTTTTCAACGAAGGAATAGCGAAATCGAAGATTCCGGCGTAGACAAATGTCTGTCGTGCTTTGGATCGAATCTGGGCTTGTCGTTTCAGGACGTTTGAAGTTGCAACTTGCACAATTACCTCTGCCGACGAATCCGCCAAAAACAACATCACGAATGTCATCACTTCATCTGCATTCATATTTTTTAAAAAAAAAACCATAAGAACCGATTGTCGTAACTCACCAACGGGCAAATGCTTCAGGAATATTTGAAAAGTTTGCAACGCTTTTTGACGCATTGGCACATTTTTCGATTTCATAAACTAGAACATGATCCATTAGAAGGTGAGAAGATGCACTCGCTCCACCTTTCTGCAATTTCCGAGCATAGTCCTGAAAATTGTGTGTTTTGGCCCCACAGCTCCTAGTAGTTTGCTGATGGACGAATGAATTTTCTCGACTACGTCGCTAGAATTTGTCTCCACAAAAACTTGCAATGCATCTAATATCCTCATGATTTCATCTTGTCCAACAATAAGACTGAGTTCAACTGAAAAGCAGTGTTATTCCGAGAATGAACTCCACAGACCTCAAACCAGTCAAGTAAATAGAGTATAACTTTTTGAAAAGTGAAAATCGATGGCTTGTGATGATCGGCGCGTACTTTTTCAGCAACTCCGGGGCCTTGTTGGCTGCGAAGTCGCGTATTGAGTCGGTCCTGCAAAAAAGATTGAAGAGCTCTCCATCATTTGGGGTGGGTACGCTAATGACTTTTGACAGCATTTGTTTAAATGCCGACGGTGATAAATCTATCCGAACGGTAAGAACGAATAAAACTTTAAAAAACACACCGCTGATGTTTTTTAATCCCAGCACGGCGGCTTGAACGATGTCTGTCTTTTCAGGAGTCATGTCGTAACTTAAATTTGCGAGAAGAATATCCATGGTTTCCGTCAAGATGCTCTCGTATGAGCAACAAAACTCGGAGATAACAAGAAGGACATAAGCCTGGATGACTGCTTTTAGGTGCAGAAGGTATTGATTTTGATTACCCCTAGCTGCCGACATGACTGCATCTGGAGCAATTGAAATATGACCTGGCTTATGTTGATATCTGGCAGCAAAGTCGTGTAATCTTTCGCAATTTCTTTGAAGCGAATCATAAGTTTTTGTGAAACTCGAGGCAGATTAAATCCGTCATCCTGCTCAGGCTGAATGTCCTATAAAGACCACTGAAAGAGTAAATCTGTAAAATACCAAAGAGTCCGTCATATCCGTGTTGAGATTGTGAAACGCAGCCAAATCCGTGGCGATTTCACCCAAAACCTTCAAGTTGACGTGAAGAGAAACGCCGTCCATCAATAAATCCTCCCAAGACCTTTGAAAAAAGTTTAAGATCAACGCAAGCTTCAAAATATTCCCACGTGTTATTCATTATAAAACTGTCGTCAGAGTGAGGTAAAATTAATTTCAGCAACAATTCAAGTTTTGTTGGCAGCTTATGCAGCAATTTCACGAAAGCAATACGGATGGGCTTGTATGAATCCGCGTATAGTGGTAAAAGAATCCACATGACTGTTGCTAGCTCTGTTGTATCAATATTTTTTGCTTGATTTGTTATTGCGACAAAAGCTGCATATCGAACATCATGATCATCAGATCTAAGATATTTATAAAGCTCCTGAATAATTGGATATGATAGTTGCGGGGAAGCCAGTGTGCCAAGTGAAATCAAGCTTTGTTTGATAACACCTAAAATATTCAATGAGGAAGAAATATCTCTCAGCAATAATACACTGACGATTGAGATCATCTTTCGTTGCGCTGGATAACATTGGATCCGCGGCGCACGCTGCAGGGCCTTTCTTGATCATTTCAATTTCGCTGATGAGATAGTCTAACACCGCATTAACTTTGCCTTCCGAAATAATCTTACCATAAAATTCTTTCGCATTGCTGTTTGTCACACAACGAAACACCAACGGATAGATTCTACAAGCAGCTTTGCAGACCTCAGGCTCGGATCCGGTGATGAGGCTTCGCACAACATCGCGGATTTCCGCAGCCTTTGGTGACGAGCCACTTGGAAAAACGACAACAAAAGTTTCCAGAAGTTCCAGTGCTCCTACTTTGATTGTATGGCTCGGTGAGTTGAATGCTAAATCGATTGCGAGGTCTATGAACTGCAAGAGGATCGCACAGCTTTATGTCCGACAGGTCAGTCGAGATGCTCCGAAGCAAGACATTACCTCAGGCTTGCAAGCTTGACGCGAGTGAGTAGTTTCAGTATTTCCATTCCAGAACTGAGGTATTCTTAATTCCCTTTCGCGTCACCTTTTTCACTTACAGTTGAAAAGTCCATTGCTTATGGTTGAGCATCTGCATGCTCACGAACTCCATCAAACCTCTCAAGATACCTGGATGAGCAACGCTTTGGCGGAAACACGTCAATACAGCTGTGACGCAGGCGGCACTGATAAACGTCAACAGGATTTTGAAATGTAGGAAAGAAGCATACCGTCTCATTATCGCGTCAGGCATTCCACAAGTCGGTAATAAACAAAGCATGAAACCACAGACAAATCTTCTTTTGTTTCCTGGAGTTGTCGGAATCATATCGCGTTTGTCACTTTCAGCGTCCTACAACAATCAAATCTTGATCAGTTTCGATTTCGTTAGAAGTCAGTACAGATATCGGAGGAGGAGTCATGGAAAGCTTTGTCAGGATGATTGCAATCCAGAATGGCTCGTGAATGAAATTCCTCGTGTAATCGTAGTCGTCCGGCTTCACCATCTGCGAATCTGGAAGATGTAAATATCAATGAAGCATTTTTCGAATGAAACCTGTCACTCCATTCAAGAAAAAGTTCCAAAATTTATCTACAGTGGATTCGATGGTTAATGCGTCAATAAGCTCGTGCAATTTTGGTTTGTCCTTGAGAATTGAATTTGCAAGGTTGTCAAATGCCTTGACAGTGTTGATGACTGATCCTCCGATCGAATCTTTCACCAGTCCTAAAGGCACCATCAGCTCTTTCAACCCAGCAACATTGTCGATTTGTACGAGAATCATTTCGATGATTTTTGCAACACTGCATTCATTTTCTCAGTTGAATGAAGAAGGTCTGGCATTTCGTACCATTCTGGATTATGATCACCCAAACAAAGAAACAGAATTCCAAGGGCCGTGCTCCACAAAGAACTCGCTCTCCAAAAATCTGCTGAACTACCAACAATAATGTAAACTCGAAACCGCACTTCCGCGGCGGGATGGAACGCGGCATGAAACAGTGTGGTCAGCAGCTGGAACTTCAGTCAGTTCAAAAAGGGACAATGGCGAGAACGTACATCTTCTTTTGCTCCGTCAGACAATCTTTCAAGTGGGAAGTCCTTTACAACTTCCAAAATCGACGACAGTAGTGGCTGTTTAGAAAGATCAGTTTAATTGGAAGACGCTATCAATTATTACCGCGCCCGTTTCCGGCGTCACAAGACTTTGTAAATGAGACCAGCAGTAGTCAATATCCGTTCTAGGGCTTACTGCGAGTTGCGGGAGGTATGATTGAACCACAGAAGCAACTGCCAACTTAATATCTTCATCTGAGCTGCGGAGCATCGGAAACAACACTTGCATCAAATGAGAGTCGATCTTTTATAGAACGAATGAATGGACAATTACAGAAGAAACAAGCACCTTTTCGCTTCTCGACCCCCAAACCCTGACAATTTCGAGGTGTTTCAGTTTAACTGTTTTCGACAGGTACTCGAAAGCATTGACAAGCTTGTGTAAAAGTTTCGGTGCGAGGGGCAGCGCAAATTTTGAGATGGACTCCACAATGTCTCGGATTGCGTAATCTTTTATGTGTCCTTTGCTTCCACGGATTATTCCAGGAACATACTCGACCTTCTCTGCCTCAAAATATAACTTGTCGTATCGTAAATCAGTTTCCGCCATTTTGTGGCGGAATTTTGTAATCAAGTCTATAGTTGCTACTTTCAAAGGACTTGGAGCTCCTGTGGAGCAAATCAATTCAAGCGTAGTCAAATGCATGAATGAGCTCAAGTAATCGCTGTCCATCAATCCCGTGACAACGAATATTAGCAGACGCGGATTGTTTTCGATCAATTTTGGATACTGTTCCAAGACCGAATGCAGCGCTGTTGAGCTTCCATATCGAACAAGCGGTGCGTTTGCACGGAAGTGGTTTGTCAGAGACTTGATGAAAGCATCAAGAGGAGGGAAGCTTTCTTCGGAAGCAGGAATTGGGAGACATTTGTTCTTGTTCTCCGGTTTGGAAGTGTACACAGCCTGAGTGTATCTTTGAATCGCCCAAGGAAGCAGATCGTATCCAAACTCCTCCGGTGCGTTGAGCAAAGACAGGAAAAAGTTGTATCCACTGCCTAAAAACAATATTACCACATTCGTGTGTCCTGATAACAAACCATATTTGTGGGAATCCGGGGCAGGAATCTTTTCGTCCAATTCCGGCAGTCTATCAAAAATTTTCGAAAGCGTTTCCTTGATCTCGATAGTTTCAAGCTGGGTCTGAAGGATGACTGAGAAGGACAGCCTGTCCGAAACGAAACATTATTGTTACCTTATTTTCCAATTTCATAAGCGTCCCAATCACCCCGTAAGTGAGAGAAGAATCGACGGACGCATATATGTGCGCCAATAAACCAAGACTCTTTTCATGGAAGGTGAACAAAGAGGCCAGCCAAAAATGGAAAGAACCTTGATTATTACGATTCTGTCACTGAAAATTTTGGACAACGCTGCAATTGATCCAAGCGAAAGGTACAGATTCCATATGGCCGCAAGGTGGTCTTCCTCGACAAAAACTTTTTCATTTTCAAGAACTATTCGACTGAGCGCCGAAATGCAAACTCCTCGAATGCTTGGATCCACACAAGATAAAAACGTCTCGAGGCCAGCCACGATATTTATGGCCATTGCATTGAAAGCCGGGGCGATAATACTGAACAGTTCGTGGATGGAACTGTGGCATTCTTTGAAAGGTAGACAATCAGTTAAACGAGTAAATATGACCTTTTATACCAAGTTCATTAATCATAAGTTTCATTGTTGCGGATGCTATATTGTCATTCAACTCTCTCTGGCCCACGAGCTTCGGGTTAAATATTTTTGCTAGCGACACGAGCAAATGGACTGCACCAACTCGAACGGCATCTTGATGGTTTCCGAGAACAGCAATGAGCCTCACCTTTTGTAATCGTTTTGCGGTCCGAATCAATCAATAAAATTAAAAGTTGGCCAACACATACCACTTCGTGCACAGTGCGATCTTCCAAGATATCTTCTTGAGTGATTGTATCGGGGATTTTCAAGTTAATTGCGGCGCCTTGTACGTTGAGCGATGGTCTACTCCCATACGATCGGATGTTAAATGAATTCGGTCGATTGAACGCGTCCACAAGGCTCTCTTGGGCCGATATGCCTTTTATAATAAAATGTTCATCAGTTTGTCAGGGAGATTCCCCGGCGGTTTCAAGACCTGGCCCGGCGAAGAACCCATGCGAGTCGTTCAGCCATTTGGCGATTTTAGGTCTGTCCCCCGAGAGAAACGAGAACACTGCAGATGCTGGCGGTGGCGCAGCTGTGCGCCTGATTGGAGTTCCACTCATGCGCTTCGCTGAATGTGTTTACTTCAAAATTTTATGAGAAACGAGGCCGGATTTTATTAAATTGAAATGTTCAATATCTGTTATTTTATTCAGGCCTTTGTGTTCTCCAGTTCGAGTACCCGCTTCGAGTCCACCTTCACGCTCTCGATCGCAGTGTGATTGATGTACAGTTGGTCGATTTCCTCCAAGGACAACCCCTTTGTCTCGTAAACAACGAAGTACGTGAAGATTGCGCACATGAAGCAAGTCGTGCCCCAGATGAAGAACACTTTGACGCCAAGTCCAGCATCACCTGCGTCACTGTCGACAAGATACGGAGTTACGAAACCAATCAAGAAGTTCCAGAACCAGTTGGAAGCAGTGCCCATCGACACGGATTTCGCGCGGATATTGAGTGGGTTGATTTCATTTAGAACAACCCAAGCAATTGGGCCCCAGGTGCTCGCAAATGCGCAGATGTAGATGCACACAAATACAACGAGGGTTGTTTGTGCACTAGTGTTATCGGAACCAACAACAACACCGACGATAGCAACTATGTACTCGCATATGCACATGACAACGGCTCCCCAGAAGAGAAGCTTGCGGCGTCCAACTTTCTCGATAAGGTAGAATGAGGGAATAGTTGCAACCATGTTCACCCCTGACGTTATCATGGAAATAGTAAACGAGTTGCTAAATCCGGCTTGTTTGAAGAAAGTGGTTCCGTAGTAAAAAATGAAGTTGACACCAGTCAGCTGTTGGAATCCTTGGATGGCAATACCAGTCAGAGTTCTGAGTAAGATCTTCCTGTCATTTTTCTTAAAGCAGTCGGCGTAGCTGGTTTCGTTCTGAGCAAGTTCCAAGGCAAAAGAATCCGTGATTTCCTTCAGTTCGGCATCCAATACCGACGGGTCGACATCAGAACCGTTTAATCGCGTAAGAGACTTTCTGGCAGCTTCGTTGTCGCCCTTTTTGACGTAGTAACGTGGTGATTCAGGCAACAAGAACATTCCAGCAGCCAAGGTGAACGAGAAAGCGATTTGGATTCCAATCGGAATGCGGTATGCTGAGTCATCTCCGTTATCCTTGGTTGCATTATTGACAATGTTTGCAATCAGAATGCCGATAGTAATGAACCATTGGTACCCGGCAACGACAGTTCCACGAATCCACTTGGGAGCGCACTCAGATTGGAACATGGGGACAATTCCAGAAACCAGACCGATACCAAAGCCGCCAACGACACGACCCGCAATGAAAACGCCGAGATCAGATGCTCCCGTCTGCATTGCTACACCAATAGCAAGAACCAAACAGCCGGCCATCACACCAAAGCGACGGCCGATGGAATCAGCCACGGGGGAACTAAGCAAAGCACCGCAAAACTCGCCTACAGCCATTATAGAGACAACGACCGACTTTGTGGCTGATGAGATTGCGTACGCTCCGGTACTATCGAGATAACCAAACCGCTTGAGCCAGGGGTTCATTGCGATGTTTCCGGAAATAGTGCCCGTGTCGAAGCCAAAGAGAAAACCTCCGAATGCCGCGACGCAGCATACAACGATGCCCGGAAGGGCTGTTTTGAAAGATGCAGGGGCCTTGGACATGTTTCAATACTTTCTTTGTTACATCCCCTCGTTACGCAAGGTTCTTTTTATGCATTATTTCAACCCTAATTTTTGATATGACTCTCGATTTTACTCTCAGGGGATTATTTCTTACAAATACTTTTGAAAATTTTGCTAGTTTATGTCATAAAATTTTTTTAATTTCAGATTTCCGGTTACTATTATTTACGACATTGTATCCAATAAACTACAGATTGATCATTATCAATGATTTCTCAATGAGAATCATCATCTACGTTACTAATTTTTGCCATTGAGAACGTCACACGTTTCCATCATGATGCGGCTTTTGCACTTCAATGTCTCCCACGGAAAATGTCTAGATCAGAAACAACCTTCCTATTCTTCCTATTCTAAGTTCCGAGGTCAGCGTTGGACTGCAGTAGTTAGTCGGACGAGGCAAGACTCAGGTCCAAGAAAGCCAAGATTTAAACAATAAAATGTTGAGAAGTCTTAATTGCGAATTAATCTCACATTCGAGAAAATTTTGAAATTCGTCGAGCGGCTTCATTTTACAAAACGGCGTCTAGTGTGGGGGTGGCATCTGTGAACCAACCATGAAGACCTAAAACACCGACAACCCTGTCTTCTTTATTTACTGCCTTTCTTGCTCCAGTTGCGAGATGCCTTCCAACTCGTCAAACACTTTCTCCACTTGCGTTATCACTCGAATTAAGCTTTTGAGCTCACCATCAACATCGTTTCAATTCCATTTTTGAGGTTAACAACGCTGCTATCACTCCTGTACCATAGCAGTGAGGTCGCCGTATGATGACCGGTTCGAACGAAGAAAAATCGTCTATGATACTAGAATACAGATCCCGACAGTGAACGGAGAGTATGCAATTGTAAGTTTGTGCACTAAGCCTTGAGAGTGTTTGAACTCATAGGCGTCATAAGCTGCCACTCAACGTCCTCGTTTTCGTCGCGGTGATGAAGTCCGACCCTGGGAAGACATTGCGCACGCTGTCGATGCGAAACTCGATGGTTGCGGCAGCCCAATCGCCTGTGTGCGCCCAGGACAGGCACACCTGGGACGCACTTGCCTCTGGGCGCTATGTGTTTGACTGAAGAACCTGCAACGAGGAATATCCTACAAGCTAACGGCGCTCACAGCCGATCGTTGCAGCAGAAGGCGTACTGTCATCCGGCGGTTCAAGCGCAGCACTTTTGTTTCTTCAATCATCAAACGCGGACACTCCTACCGCCCACAGCGACGCCGAATCGGCTTAACTACTTGCCGTAGTCACTTCTTCTTCTTCAGACCTGCCGGGATCCATTCGTCATCCAAGACTTCCCTCTTGGCCGCAATCTCAGCACGAATCTCCGACGCGTTCACTTTTTGTTTCTTCACTCCACTGCTCGAGCTACTGGACGTCGACTCTGTCCTCTTCCCACTGACAAGAGACTGTAAAAATGCATTAACCAACATTTATGAGTC
This sequence comes from Entophlyctis luteolus, assembly GCA_027604725.1. NCBI lineage: Eukaryota > Fungi > Chytridiomycota > Chytridiomycetes > Chytridiales > Chytriomycetaceae > Entophlyctis > Entophlyctis luteolus. Next base: position 63,655 of record JADHYT010000052.1, on the reverse strand, counting down.
AGCCAACCAGTGAACAAACCTTTGCATCAGACGTTGTTGCAATTTTATAGCCAACGTACGCAGTTCCCAGGAGCGCAGCAACAACCGACAAACTGCGATTGAAGTAAATAATTCACCATCGCTAGAATAACAAGTGCATACCCAGCCAAGTCAAAGATAAAGTCCGCAGGGACGATCTTGATTGGCCCCTGGAACGCAATCACGCGACGAGGTGTCTCCTCCTATCCGAAACAGTAAGTAAAGAATGAATGCCAATGTTCACCGCACCACGTCGAAGTAGTCGATATACACCACAAGAACCAAGTCTTGAGCTTCCATTTCGGGCAAAAACCTCAAAGGAAGAGCAGCTTCTTGCTTAATCGCAAGAGTAACATCGAATCTCTGTCCCTGCAGCTGATTTCGCAAACCCGCTATCAGTCAAAACTCTTTGGGGAATTTCCGGTCAATTACATCAAGGATTGACTTCGACGAGTTTTTGGGGTTCGCAAAGTACCCAGAGATCGCAAAGATGGATGTGGGATGTTGCGCCGTGTTTGTGATTCCAATCACGACTTCGGCAGGCTGGCCAGACACAAACTCTACAAGCGGGCAGGCAATTAGATGCACAAGAAACGTGCACACTCGCCTCTAAGCGGGGCGCTGGGAAAGGCTGCGGAGAAAGAGAGGTCTGGGGAGGACGAGGCGGGACCTCCGTTGCGTGCGATCTCCTTCGCCATGGAGGCGAGGAAGTCGGCGTCGGAGGAATGGGAAGAGGAGCCGGCGCAGGAGACGCCCGAAGCAAACACGAGCACTACGCAATACACGCAACCAGGCCATAAGCTCGCAAACTTAAACGCATAGATACGCTTACGCACACGCGGAAAAGGCAGCAGCAAAGGCAGAGAGCGCGCGCATGGCGATACCGGTTTGTTGGACGAAATGAGCGTCACATCCGACGACGTCAACTATTTGGTGCTCAGATACCTGCAAGAGAGCGGCTTCGCTCACGCCGCCTTCGCCTTCCGCGGCGAGGCGCGTGTGGGCGTGCGCAGTCTGAAGCTTCCGCGTGTGGCCCCCGGCGCCCTCATCGCCTTCCTGCAGAAGGGCCTGCTCTACACCGAGGTCGAGGCACACACGCTGGAGGTGCCCGCCTGAGCCCTTGCATCCTGCGGCGCTATCTTAATCACCGTCCCTTTCCTTATTGGCAGGACGGCTCAACGAAAAAGTGCTCTGTGCCCTTCTCGCTAACTCTGCCGCACGAGTGCATCGTCGACAAGGATAATGATCCTTCATCAAATACCGGCAACAACATGACCGTCGACGATGACCAGAATTCCGTTCCCGCTAAGGATGACGACGCCGGCGAACGCGCTTCAAAGTCTAAGTCTGCAAAGCGCGAAAGAAAAGAAGCCAAAAAGGCGGACCGCGAGAAACGTGCCCGAAAGGAAAGTCTTGTGGTTGACGTTGTCGCAGGTTTTCCCCAATTTTTTTCATCGGACTTTTTGGTTGAATAGGCCTGTACTAGACGAAGACGAAGCAAACATTGCAACCGCATCAGATATCACAATATATCGCGCGTCTGGTGAAGTTGGTCCTGTTTATTGTATCGCATGGAATCCGCGTTTCATGCTGCTCGCTTCCGGGTATATTTTGTTTTAATTTCTTCTGTTTGCTTTCCTGACTAAGTGAATCCAGCTCCCAAGATGGAAAAGTGCGACTTTGGCGAGTACCATCTGACTCATCGGAAGGTATCACTACTGAATGTGCTGTAACGCTTGATCATTCCGAGATGGAAGAAAACGGTGTAACAAGCCTGGATTGGCATGTACGTTTCCTACTGAATCTCGCTTTGCTGATTTTGAAACAGCCTCAAGGATTATTGATTGCAACGGGGTCAGTGGCTGGCAGTGTGAAGATTTGGACAAAATCAGGTGCGCATTTCATTCAAATTGATAGTTATCAACTGGGACTCAAATGCGAGCAACCAGGAGAGCTGAAGCACACACTCAGCCGTCACACCTCTACAGTATTCACCCTAAAATTCAACAAGAAGGGTGATCTGCTTGGGACTTCGAGCGCTGACAGTACCGTGACTATCTGGGATGCGTACACCGGAGAGTCGCGACAGCAATTTCAGTGCCACGAATCTGCGGTCTTGGATCTCGACTGGAAAGACGATATCACTTTTGCCACATGTGGAACGGACAGAAGTGTGTACGTATGCAAAATGGGAATGCTGGAGCCATTGCGGTCATTCTCCGGCCACAGTGCAGACGTGAATGGACTCGCGTGGGATTCAGGAAATGCCAGTGGTGCAGCCCCGTCATTTCTAGCAAGCTGCAGTGATGACTGTGTGATTAAGGTGTGGACTATGGAGACGGACAGCAGTCCTCTGTTCAATTTGATTGGTCACAAGCAAGAAGTTTTTTGCCTGCGATGGGCACCAGCAGGAATTTCTCCCTCTGCTGCACAGTCTGGGTCGGTGTTAAACAGCCGCGTCTTGGTGAGTGGCAGTTTTGACTCGACAATCCGTGTGTGGGACACAACTACCGGGAAATGCCTTCAAGTGCTGGAAAAACACACAAGTCAAGTATCTGCTTTGGCTTTCAGTGCGGATGGCTGTTTTCTCGCCTCCGGCGGATTTGATCACGTAGTCAATATATGGCGATGTCGCGACTGGTCCCTTGTAAAAAGTTTCCGTGGAAACGGATCAGTATTCGAGGTTTGCTGGGGGGTAAAGGGAGATAAGGTGGCGGCTTGCTTCAATGACGGAGCGGTTAGTGCTTTCTTTTTTCTTTTGATTCGAAGCCAAATCAAATTGCAGGTCTCAGTGATTCATCTGGCAAGTTTACGAGAAAAAATTTAGCTTGAAAAAGTGTACAGCCATCAGTTTTTATCTCTTTAATTCCATCAAACTTTTTTTTTCAAAATAGTTTTGAGGTCTGTTCTTGTTAGTTAACCATGGTAAACACGAGATTTCAAAATCTTCCCCGTCTCTGGGGAGATTTCCAGATATTCTGCAACCATAGTGTCAGGCTCGTTCGGCACGCGTCTCAGATATTCCATCCACACGCCCTTTAGATCAGCTGTCAAGCCGACTTCCAGGTACTCCAAAGACTGATATTTGGCGAATGAGTCGTTGAACCATCTACGGAGTGCATCGACACCCTCCACGATGCCGCAGGTCTCTGGTTTTGCGACTTTGAGTTTTGGAGAAACATGCTGGCACTTCTCGTCGTATAGACCGACAAGCACGTCGAGCTGACGGGAATTGAAGGCAGCCAGCCATCTTTTTGCAATTCTGACATTTGCCTCGGTTTCGGCCATTTTTGTCTTCGATGATTGTGCCAACAACTAACTGTTCTGGCGCTCAACAATGAGCAGCAAATCCATTCTCACCGCTTCCACACCGAGAGATGATCGCAACGGTCAGCTGTTCTGTCCATCCGCCGCCACCACACAACCCACCCATCGAGCTGAACCCAAGCGCACCGATACAATCGACGATGGCGACGTGGAGATACTTGATGCAGAGCCCCGGTCTATTTTGCTGGCATTGATTTCTCAATTGACGATCGGGATGGATTTGCACAAGTACCACAGTTTGACGTGCTTGGCTTGAGCCACTGAACGTGCTGAATCAGAGTTACTCTACCGACCTTCGTGTTGGAGACGCGTTCCATGTGCGAACGGTTGGCAGACTTTTTTAGTCATCCAGAAACTATCTTGGAGTGAGCTTGCCCATAGTGTGGCTTTTGATGTGAACACAACAGTCAGAATCCCGAGGCTGCATGATCCCGTTGACAGGTTCCTTGCAGCTACAAGGTTTTTTCTCTCCGGTTGGCACATCCGACCAAAGGTTCGCAACTGGTGTTTCCCGAGATGAAATTCAAAAATTGGTCCAGGGTGTCAAGAAGCCGTATAACCCGGTGCTCGGCGAATTCTTTCGCTGCACTTGGACTCTACACGATGGCAGCCAATCCATCTACGTGTGCGAGCAAGTGTCACACCATCCGCCAGTTTCCGCGTTCGCTTACATCAACCTGCACCATCACATCGAAATCACGGGCCAACTCGCGCCGAAGCCACGGTTTCTCGGCAACAGTGTCGCAACGCTCATGCACGGTGAAACGCGCGTGCGCGTGAGGCTGACGCGCGCCGGCGGCACCGGCAGTGGCGGAGACGACGGCGATGGTGACAGCCCGGTGTGGGAAGAGTACAGCATGACTTTCCCGAACGTGTACGCGCGCGGGATTTTGTTTGGCACCATGTACACGGAGGTGGGCGACGTGGCAACGGTTGCATGCGCCCGCACGCGCTTGTCGGCCTCGCTAGAGTTCCGCACGAGAGAAGTGTTCAGCGACCGGCTGCTTGATGCTGTTGACGGTGCCGTGGTGCGGCGCGGCGAAGATGCTGGCGGCGAGACCGTCGTCGCGCGTATCTGCGGACGGTGGAGCGGCCAGGTGCTCGTGGAGAGGGTGCGCGATGAAACTGCAGGCGTCGTTGCGTCCTGCACGACTAAAAGGCGTTCGCGATCGCCAATATTCCCGACGGCACCCTTGCAGCAGACGTTTGCATACTTTGATCGCGTTTTCATAAACACTGGCGAAGCTGTTTCATCTTCTACTTCAGTTGCAAGTAAAACCGTGCTGTTTGATGCGACGGATGCGAAAATAGCAGAGAAAATTGTTTTGCCAGAGTCCGCAATGGAGTCTTTTGAAAGCAGAAAGTAAGGTTTTGACTTCTTCTAATTGTGATTCTGTTTCCAAATAGATTGTGGAGCAATGTAACCAAGGCTCTTCAGGAACGAGATCTTCAGAAAGCAACCGACGAAAAGTTTATGATTGAAGAAAATCAGCGAAAAGCCGGGAAAAAACGTGATTTGGATGGTAAAGAATGGAAAAGTCGGTTTTTTTTCCCCCAAGAAACCAAATGGAAATTTCGAATGGATTGGTTTGACTGCTGGATGCCATTGTGCTGTTCTTACATTTCAAACCCCAGCGATTCAACTTCAGATGAATTGACCACCCCAATGTTGCATAAATATGTTTTCTCTTCTCGTTCTTCGGATGATTGAAGGAAGATGAGGAGTTAAAGTCGGCTGTGCCTTCCCTTTCTACCACAAAAAAATTTCAGTACTTTAAGAATTGTCGTCTGCGAAAATCAGAAGTTCGACCTACATTTTTTCGACAACCTGAGCAATGGTTGATATCGAGGAAGCAAGAAAGAATGTTCGCGACATTCGCTATCCCATATTCAATCGGCGAAAAACTTTGGAGTTCACACCTACGTCGGTTTGATAACAAAAGCAAACGGTTCACCCGCTAATATCAAAATTTTGATGAAACAAAAGTGCGAGCAGCACCCATTTATTTCTTTGGGGTGTGAGCATTTTCATGCGTGCATGCACCATAAACTAGATATCGCTGTTGGTCATTTAGATTTTCGGCCCGTTCCGCCAAAATGGCCATTGACTTTTACCAGACTGTGTACGAAGCCTTTCCAGTGCTCCTGAACCTGTCAGAATACTGGCGTAGCAGCTTCGAAAGTGGATAAGAAAGATAGAACTGATTGTATAGCGGTTGCTACAGTCACAGCAGCACGTACAGCGTGCACAAGAATGTTAATCCGCAATTTTGTCTTGGGAACCATTCATTTTATAAGAGTTACGTAGTTCCAAAAGCGACAGGGCCTTTTGCTGCAGGAGGGAGAGGTTCAAATAAAAAAACAAAACAGAACACAGGAGTCGTTGCAGGAGAGAATGTTACGATCGAAACAACCAGCTGTCAGATCATGAGCCTTTGGATCGGCCGGCTTCTCATTCGAGCGTACGGGTGTGTAGATATATGCCAAGGTGTGAACCTAACTCTCACTCGTTCTTCGGTAGAGCAGGTACTTTTCGAGGCAGGAGCACAAAATAAGGCGTGATGGCGCTTCATTTTGATTCTGTTTTTTGTGAAAAGCGACCGCGATATGTTCCAAAACGTGAATCGGCTTTGCGCAAGCCAAATGCAGGATTGGCCAATGTTTCCAAGATATTACAGGAAATATTGCACCCAATTGGTTCACGTTTGATGTGTCAGAGCCGTTTTTCCAGAGGCATCTCCCTAGTTCAATCATTTTTTAAAGGGTATTCCGAATTTGTATGGCCGTTCTTGGTTCTTGTATCATCGATAAAGGTTGATTTAAATGAAGCCAATGCAGAATCCCTTTATTTATGCTTTCTGACTTCGCAATTTAGTTTAGAGCTTTTGGAACCAAGTTAAATTAAAAGAGAATTCTTTTAGCTCATAAAACGGAACTGCATTGGAACAAAGAACGCCGGCAGCAGCGTCGTCATCTGTTTTATATGAATTTCTCTCACTAGTGCCCAGTTGCGTTTCGATCTCCTATTCATGCATGAAAAACGACGAGTTACTCGCCAGTTGGCAGCAAGTTGGCGCGACGCAGAGAGTCCATTACGATTCGAACAATTTCGTCGACTTCGGCCATAGCGCCGATACCTTTGGAGAGAATGAACGATACGCGTGGAACAAGAATAATTACCTATGTCCCCACAAGCAAGTTGCTTCTTGATAGGAGAAATTACTGTGTAGCCTAAATCTTCCTGCACTACTTTCAGATGCTTGTTTGTGAAAGGATGGTTCCACATGTGAGTGTTCATAGCGGGAGCAACCAGAACTGGTTTTGAGAAATCCCAAGCGCGCAATACGCACGTCTGTGATCGCAATAGGATAGTATTGAAGTTTGAGACAACAGCAGCACACAGCAGAATTACCAGCAGGTTGTCGCAAAGGCCGTTGGCGATTTTGGCGAGGGTGTTTGCGTCGAGCGGAGCGACGACGATAAGATGGGCCCAGTTGCGCAAGTCAATGTGCAAGACGGGATCGGACCGCTTTGACCAGGCGGCCCACTCATCGCTGTCGCACAAGACCGGTATGGCGGCGTCGCGCAGCTCGACGGGGTCGAAGAAGTGGACGGCGTGGTCAGTAGCGACGACGCGGACGTTGCAGCCGCCATGCAGGGCGCGAACGAGCAGCGGCACCTTGATCGACGCGACGGATCCCGTGCAGGCGACGAGCACGTTTGGGCGCGACATCGGGGCCGTTTCTTCGACACTCGCCGTCGCCATTGTCGCTTCTTGCTGACGCGCAAACTGCCTTTCGTGACCACTTACTGGCGCAAGCAATCAGCAAGACGCGTGTGTGGTATATTGTTCGTTCACATGGTTTGCGCTGGAAAGCGACCGAAAGACGAGTAATACAAATTCGTAATCATGACGTAATGCGGTTCACTCACGAAATTATCTCGTTTGATTGGGCAAAATTCGATTTGGATTATGGATGGTGCCCAAATTCACCAGGCTGAGGAATTAATCATTGCCCTTCAATTCGCTGGAATTGTTCCACTATTTCTTCCAGCCTATTGTCATCTTGTGGTAGGAAATACATTGGAAAAGTATCGCCGCTACGATATGAGCAGAATCTTTGGTAAATATGGTTACGGAGTTGCTGGACAGTTTGACCCCCAGGTTGGTTGAACACAAACAATTCAGGGAATGGGATTCAAAAATTTATTTCCTTCCAATTCAAATTTCGTCATCATCGTCAAATAATGGCTCGCTTCCATTTGAATCCGAATTACCTGAATGGTCCTTATCTGATAATCCATCACTCACGGTATCACTTCCAGAACCATTGCTATTGTTGTTTCTGCCAGCGTGTTGACCATGATTTTCATTGTTTCTGTTGCGCGTTTCATTGTTGATCCTGTTTCGATTATTTGCACCCCGAGAAAGGTGTTGATCGACAGTTGGGCGCAATGGAAATTCGGCACCTGATTTGAAAGAGTAGCTTGGCAGTTCGTGTCACTTCTTTGTTGCCGCTCGGTGCCTTTCAGCAGGTTATCCATCATGTCTGATCGGTCGTCAAGGTTTGTTTGTATAGTCAAACAAATGCTGGACTTGTTGGGGTGGCTCTAAAGCAAGTGCTGCCTGCATTTGATTGGGGAGCCTCACGGCCCAATCTCTCCAAATAAAAGCCAACGCTGTGCGGTGCGGATGGTCAATTCTTAATTGAGCAATCACGTCTGCTATTTTTGCCTCCGTTGGTGCTCCTGATCTATCGGAGCGGCTGTCAGGTCGGACATCGTTTTGGAATTTCCCAATCCTTGACAAGAAAGAGGTTGGCCGAATACGAGTACACTTCGCATGTGAGTGCCTTTGTATTTCTTGGCAGGTTGCGCAGGATCTGTCCAGTAAGCGGTGTCACATTCCGCTGAATCGCTTTAAATTGTTTTGATCATGCCTCAAATGAGAACATACCACTTCCAAACGAATATTAACTCGTCCCTCTGACTAACTCAATTTATAAACCAAACTGCTCTATTGTTGGCTCTGATTCGTCAAGTGTGTATTCCAATTTGGCCGTGCCTTTGATGTGTGGTTTGGCAGCAGCCCACACTGCGTCTACCACCTCGGCGACGGTGCTGCCTGCGATGGTTTCCACCATTTCAGGAAATGGACACTTGAAGGAAAACTCGCAATTATCTGTTTCCGTTGCGAGTCTCACGCGGCTACATCACAGAATTTCTGGATGTGCCTTTGCCGATCATCAGTCCATCGATCCCAATTCTTGTTCAAAAACGACTCTGTGCGATGAACAAAGCTATGCATTTATATTGTCTGCTGGACGAGTGTTTTGGCGAGACAGGAAAGCAAAGCTCAAAGATAATATCCAGCCATGTTTATTTGAAATCAAAAGCCCATTGTGCCATGCGATAATGTCCCATTCAATGATGTCACCTTCCGCCCAACGGCGCTCCAATATTTTGACCCCGCAGCTTCACACCAAGGACCCTCTCCATCTTGCCAAGAATTTGTGGATTCGGGTTCACAGCTTTCCCAGCTTCATATTCGTTGACGACAGTCTGCTTCTCGTTAATTTTGGTTGCTAGATCTTTCTGAGTGAGGCCCTTAGCGGCCCGTGCTTGTTGGATTGCTTTTGATACTGTGAGGCTGACTTTTGGAACACTGAAATCCTAGATTCAGTAAGCATCGTCAGACCAAATCTTAGGCAAGTATAGAAACTCGTGTACCTCAGTTTCGTTCTCGATCTTTCCCATTTTCGCAGCGTCGTATCCTCCGCCAGTCTTTTTCTCAGTCACAATCTGCGCTCCCGATCTACGGGCGGCATTAAGAGCGGCTTCTGTCCGCACAACCTGCGGGTTTACGGACTGCGGTCTCTTGCGGAGCACGGTGACGGAATCCCAGTCAGTCGACGACATCGGAAGTGTGTGGATATTTGACAACTTTTTGGAAGGAAATGGAAAAGCGGAGTCCAGCCTTTCAAGTGGTTGCTTCGCCACGAACGATCAGCCACACATCACAGCAGCCCGATGAAGATAGCGCCCGCGTTTTGCAGTGCGCACAATCGCATGTGCAACCGCCGAGAGCCTACGGTACGATCGCTTCAGGCGCGCTGCGATGCTGATGAATGCCCCGTTGTTTCCCCGCAATGCTGCAGTAGTTCGGCGCTGAAAACACCGTCACCAACCGCCTGTTGTGGGCAACTTCGAAGCCATCGTCTTTGACTTTATGCGACCGAATAATCATGTCCGGATTGTTTGTGTTGCCGAAAGCTTCTGTGGCATCGGGCCCAACCTGGGACATTCCGTGGATCCGACCAAGATCCGCGCTGCTTGAACCGATCAATTTTCTTTGCCTGATGAGGCGCTTTGTCAATCGTCAGTTTCCAGACGAAAAAAACCTTACTTCATCATTTGCTACATTATCGCAGCCGGATAAACCTCCATGGATAATAAAAATTTCCATCCAATGGTTGCACTGAAAAACTGGAAAATGATACAACAGCATGTTCAAAAGCAGTGTTTTTACTTTAACATAACGTGAGTTCTTTGGTTTTGACTTTGTCTTCAAAGCCATGAACTTTATCCATGCACAAGGCACCAGGCGAAAGATGCTTTGAATTCCAGAATGCATTCTGCTATTTACCATGAATATTGCAACAAATAATACTTTGACTAATTTTAATATCTATTTCAACCATAGGTATGGTGTACTCTCAATTGAGCTTTGTTCTGAGGACGGTTTCAGATTACCAGCTCCTAGTCCATAAAGAAATTAACTTAGGACAACTTACAAACTTTCAGTCAGGCTTTCGAAGCTTAATTTGAATTATGCAAGCAGTTGGCAGACATCAGCCTACACCGAACATTCAAAAAATTTTGAAACTTCAAGGACGACAACGGTAGTCAAAGACCAACAGCGTAGTTTTGCACGATCTCGATACTGGATCATCGCAGCAAGCGAGACGCGGCATGCAAGTATTTTGTGCATTTACTCTTAATGTCATTCTTTCTTTACTACACTCACAGACCCGGTAGTGCGTGTGGGCAAACTGTTGCTCCAGTGCCCGGGCGGATAGCGCGACGCTCGCACTGCAGTGACGCTGGTGTCGTTCGATCTTCCTTCACCTCGCACAATCTGCGTCGGGGTTGCCTGCTTGTCCTCAAACAACCCTGACAGCATTGTGGAGGCTGCTTTCACCGTTTTTGCCAAATCAACGTCCTGCGCCGCGCTGGACAGACCCAACAGCCATGAATCAAGTCCCAAGCCGTTGTTACGAAGTGGAGTGCTGACACCGTCAGCGCGGGTGTGGAGGCGCTCCGCAGAATTTCTAGCTGCTGAAGATATTGCCAAATCTTGCGCCGATACGTGGCTGTGACTTACAGGCCTTTCATGTGGACCCAATAGATCATTTTTGACATGCTTTAAGTCATTTACCACTGCGTAAATCGGACCAAAATCGTCATCTGGAGACAAAAGCCAATGGGACAGTTTCTGAATACAAGCATCAATTGTTTTCACAATTCGGTTGTCTCGAAAGGCGTCACTTTGCACTTCTGCGGCTGATTTTGAGTCCAACGAATTCGTAGATGTCGCGACGCTTTTGTTTTGTGGAGACCCTAACGACATACATGATGCCGAATCAGAGGTTTGAGTTGTTGCCAAAATACGCTTATGGTACTCTTCGCATAAAGACTTCGATCTCTTCAAAATATTTGGTATCGTTTGGATTTGCGTGGTTGACAACGGAGGAAATCTCATGAGTGTCTGAAGTGTGGAAACTTCGTCGCTGTTTAGCACTGTAAGATGGATTAAGCGGCGCAATAATATCGAATCCAAACATTCATTTCGCAATGTAACCAGCATTGCTACCGAAACCCAAGGAACCAGTGTCAATTTCGAATCGTAAGCGAAAAGACCGTCCCACAGCGTTAAACACTCGTCAAACGTGAATTCGCGACCAAATAATAGTCGAATCCATTTCAGGGCATACAGCTGCGGTTCGATTTGGAGGTGAGCAAGGTGACTGAAAAGCTCGTAATCGAAGATTTTGAGAAAGCGATTTTGAATATCTTGACAAATTCCTATGATTCCTTCGTTCACATTGGTTCCTTGATTTTAAAGGCGGTTGTAAATTGGCTGACTCTTTCAAATAATTTCACCATTTTCAAACCAGACCTTCGCCGTTTTCATGAGTCTGCTGAACAGGGCAAATGAATCGTGCTCAACAAAATCGGAATCGAAAACAGCATCCGATAGCTTCGCTGAATTTTTTTTCGTCACTTGAACTTTGTCTTTGTCCACAGCGAAGATAATTGGAGCCAGCAGTTCGTGCATTCCTTGGCGATATCCAACAGTTGGGTTTAACTTGCACCAAAGAAACAGAATGCCGCCCATCATTGCTTGGATGTGCGCTGAACGAAAAAATTGTTGGTCGGGTATCCTGTTGTCTGAGCATAATCATATCACGCCCAAACTTGTCTTTTGCTTACGTCCGTTCAACATCCTGTCGAATGATTCTCTTAAGGTCAACATCCTTATGATATTGTGTCCACGGGCTCTGCTCTGCGGTGTGAGAGGGCAACAACGGCTGGAGTTACGAAATACCGCCATATCCAAGCTTAGTGGATTGTTAAGAACCAAATCTTCATCACAATGTGATGCGGTTGGCGGTAGCACGAACTTTTCTTTCAACTGGCGGTACAAAGTTCGCTCATTCGAAAGTACGATAGGCCACACATCTGGCTCGAGACACGGAAGACAATCGAGGAAAAGCTTCGCCATGAAAATGTTGGGGTGTGAGGCTCAGGCGCACAACGTACCTTCCAGTGCAAGCTCCGCATACCCTTATCGTCGACCAACCCAGCAATCGCATCATTACGAATGAGTTCCATCGAAAGCAGCGGATGCGCGAAGAAGAGGTCCCACTGGCTGTCGCGCGTCGCCGCGGCCATTGTGGCGTTGTTGGTGACTCAAAAATCAAAAAATGCATCACACGCTGCGTTCTTTCAGCCACACGCTGTACAGAATATCAATCAGCGTCGCCTACATCGCGAAAGAGCTGTGATTAGAAAGTCTTACACTGCATGCCCAGCCAACCGAGCCTGAATGTGACTGCTCACAGCCTTGATGTCGCAGTTACCATGAAGGCCCTCGATGCCACTAAAGCGGTCAAAACCGCGATGCGAAACACTTCTGAACGGCGAACGGCAGCGACGGGAATACAGTTAGAATCCCCATCCGTTGATTTTACAGCACCGTCCCGGTAGCTTGCAATCACCTCAGTGTCTCCGTAGTTAAGAGTGAAAATGTTGCCGTGGCAATAAGACTGATAGCTGATGACGGTTTCACAAATGTACATAGATACGAAAACTTTCATTTAATACTCATGCTGTCCATTCCAGCACAGTTTTGACCGCAATTTCGAAGACCTCTGCGCATGCATATCTTGAGCATAATTTCATCATCACAATCATCCAAGTAATTGCAGCAAAGATTCGCTGACTTTGATCACACGTCCATTCCCCGCCACGGGCTTGTGAGCTGCCTGATGAATGGGGTAGTTCCAACTAATAACCAATCCCATTGCGCCAACTGGGGAATACTTGACTCGAGCACTTCCGCGAAAAGAAAATGCAGAGTTTCTCCTTTGCTGGTCGTCTACTGCAGTTTTTCGCAAATTGGAATAATTTCACCGAAAGTTGCATCGAATAGAAATAAAAGAAGTTTCGTGCTAGTCCAAAACATCTCGCAGAAGTCTTGGCCGAGGTTTTCCTGCGGAAAATGAAGTTAGCGGCGTATCAACGTTGTCTTCTCAGCGGGATCGGTGTCTCGCGAAATTTCAACTGCGAGGTTCGACCGCTTGATGGTCTCGTACATACGCTCCGGCCACCGAAGAGGGCTTGTGACAGGATCGAAGCAAATAATGGAACTTTCGTTGTAGCAACCCAGTAGATCACCGTAGTGGCCCAAAGCCACGTGCGATGCCGCTTCGAAGACTCATGAAACTATAGAGGACATCATCGTATCGATCTTTGTTGGTTCTGCACCGCAGCCTGCGATCTTTGCCGGTTACGAAAGCTGTGGAAACACCAGTCGATTTAGGCGGCCTTTTGGATTTGGAAAATTTCCAGGAACCCAAGGAAGAGAATGAAGGTTCAAGGAGCGAATGCAAGTCGCACGTAATGGCAGACATTTGAAGATACTCATGTTCGGTTTCCTCGACGCGCAAGGTACTGTAGGGAGATTTCGTCGCTCGGAAAGACGTAATGCGCAAGCGTTGTAGCATTCGCACCGAGCAGCACCGCGATATTTTTGGACGTTGAAGATTACCGGAAGGTGTCTGCGGTTATCAACAAGCCGTGGGTTTCCAGATGATGTTGTTTGGGAAATTTCATTTCAATCAGCGATGAATTGATTGCGAACACTGTGGCCAGAGCGCCGCAGACGCCGCTGGAGTGCGGGAGGCCAGGCAGGGTGCCGGGAAGGGAGAATAGCGCCGGGTACCGCGCACGTCGCATGATGCGGTGTGCGTAGAGCACGTTGAGTTGAGACGATCGTGTATCAACACTTTGTTATGAGCGACGACTCCCGCCCGCGCCGCGAGTCGACGCCGCCGCCGCCGCCGCCGCCCCACGACTACGCCGCACCCGTCCTTCCGCCGCCTCCAAGCGTCTACCCGCTTCCCGCCGTTCCCGCGCGCTCCCCGAGCCAATCTCGCTTCCGTTTCTTCTCCATGCCAAGGCGTTCGCAGACCTCTCTCAATGCACCGTCAATGCCGCCGGGACATCCCAACCCCGCGCCGCTAGCGCGAAGCGTTTCGAACGATCCAAACTTGGCAGTCACCCAGCAGAACACTTTGTTCAACTCTCAACCCACATTGATGTCCCCCTCACCCAATTTCGCCTACCCCCCCGCGTCTCCACAAAGCCCGCAACCACAATATCAAGTATTGTCACAGAAAATAGACAAAGTCTTTTCAACCTTTTCGCGTTCGCTATCGTTGATGTCCATTCGCAGCTCGCTGGGCGGGTTGGGTAGAAAATTTGGCTCTGGCAGCAACATGTCGTTGAGTGGACCACGTAATCAGGATTATCCGGAGCTAATCGGCCAAGACGACGAAGATTGGATGACCGATTTCGGTACGTGCCCTTCCACCTGTCTTAAACCTTTTTAAATGACACTTCGCGTGTTGATCCAGACTTTTTGCGTTGTCACTCTGTATTATCGCCTGCAGCAATTAATTTTCGAATTAAGCATGTTGAAAATAAGTTGCAAATTGAAAAGAAGCTCGAGGCGGGGACTGATCGTATGTTCCAAGTTCTTGCCGAAACATCGAAACAAAATGGCAATGGTAGTAGCCTGGCTGCAAATATATCCTCCGAAAAAGCGAAGAGAATCAAAGTTGTGAAGGAGAAACTGAATGATTGCAAAGACAAAGTCAGGATTTTAAGCCAAAGTTTGAAGGACTATCGATTGATGGTTGTGGGAGAAAAGGACCTTCCTGATCTGCCAGATGATGTCGACGGTAAGTGTTGAATCGCCTTTCATCAGCAGCTGCATGATATCTTTTCCCAGACGAACCTTTTCCGTTAGTTAATCTCTCCGCAACTCTGACAAGAGTGACCGCAATCACATCAACTCCAAATGCCGCGAAAAGCCTCATCTCTGGTCAATTAAAAATAACTCTTGTTGGTGCGACATCGCTTCCGCGCTCGCTCATCGGCGAGACTGGCAATAGCGCGAGATCCGAAACTTTTGCAATAATTAAAGTCGACGGCGTCGAAAAGTCAAGAACGCGAGGCTCGAGAGGAAAATGGATGGATTTTGCAGATATTCGTTACGTACATTTTTTTTATTCCTGTTTTTTGGGTTCTTTTTGTTTTGTCTTTTAAGTTGTGTCTCGCCTGATGAAAATTTTTTTTGTCCATAGAGTTGGAAAAAGCTCGAGAAGTCGAAATTAGTGTACATGACAAACAAGGAGGGTCATTGTTGGGCTTCGTATGGTTTCAACTGCAAGATTTATGTGCCATGGTGAAAAGCGCACAGACCAAACGATTGCGAAACGACAGTTATCTTGTACGAAGTGACTCATTTGTGCGCGAGAATGTTCCTGAGGTCACGCCAAATCTGGTTTCTGCGGGCAGCACAACTGATTCCGCTGTGAGCGGTGTGAGTCAAGGCGAAACATGTTGGCTTGATTTGGAAGGAGGCGGACAGATCTGTTTAAAACTGGATGTCTCTGTCGACGCGCCAAAACGGAAGCTTACCAAAAACACAGAATGGGATGTTGGCCGAGAAAAGCCTGTGCAAAAAGTATGGATGGTGCAAGGACACAAATTCGTCAACGTTCGATTCTACTTCGTCGTAAAATGTGCAGTTTGCAGAGATTTCTTGGTGGCCTCCCAAGGGTACCAATGCCAAGGTGACGTGCAAATGAAATTTTATCCTGACTGATCTTATTATGCAGTTTGCAAATACGTTTGCCACAAGGACTGCCAGTCACGAGTTCCAACTAAATGTTTATCATCGGAATCAACACCTACGCCAAATCGGTCGCAAACTTTACTTGGTGCCAACCACTCTCCACATCGCTTTGCGATGGTTCCGCCAGCAGAAGCCGTCACCGTGGCGTGGTGCGCACACTGCGGGTACATGCTGTCGCTTTTGAACCGCGAGTCTCGACGATGCGCCGAATGCGGGATATGCGCCCATTCAGGATGCTCTGTTCTTGTCCCCGATATTTGCGGCGTGGAATTGAAACTGTTGAATGCTGTTGTCCCTGTGGCTGAAAAAGAAAGGGAACCGAAAAGGTCAAAGGATCTAGTTGGGGCAAGCATGATGTCTGTGTCGGCCTCTAGGATGCAAGAGGTTTCAACGCCAGGTGGAGCAAAGGCTGGTGAAAAACCGAAAAAGAGCAAGCCGAGACCGGTAGGATTGGAAGATTTCGTGTTTTTGGCAGTTCTGGGCAAGGGAAACTTTGGCAAGGTACCAGTTGTTTTTTTCCTGTCTGAAACAGTTCATAAGTTTGAATGACGGCAGGTTATGCTTGCCGAAGAGAAAGTTACTGGGAACCTTTTTGCGATCAAGGTCCTCAAAAAAGAGTTCATTATTGCATCAGATGAAATTGAAGCAACACGAGCGGAAAAGAGAGTGTTCCTAACAGTTCAGCGGTTTCCATTCTTGGTGGGATTGCATTCTTGCTTTCAAACCGAATCCAGATTGTACTTTGTCATGGAGTTTGTCGGTGGTGGCGATTTGATGTGGCACATCCAACAGCGTCTTTTTGGGGAAGATCGGGCAAAGTTTTACGTCATCGAAGTGTTACTAGCGATCGAGCATCTTCACAAATCAAATATTGCATATCGGTTTGTCAATGCTGCCTCCTTTCCCGTTTATTGTTGATTTGTCCTTTAATTCAGGGATTTGAAGCTCGATAACATTTTGCTGACGCGAGAGGGTCATGTAAAAGTTGCGGACTATGGTCTTTGCAAAGAAGGGATGAAATTTGGTTCCACAACGGTTAGCGATCAGTTTCCAAAGTATCCCTCCAATTTGTTAATATTTCATCCAGGTGACCTTCTGCGGTACACCTGAATTCATGAGCCCGGAAATTTGTACGTTGTTTTATGATTGTTTCAGTTGATGACGCAAAACAGTGCAAGAGAAGCCATACACTCGAAGTGTAGATTGGTGGTCTTTCGGAGTTCTGGTCTACGAACTCTTGTACGGTCAGGCACCGTTCAAGGGCTCCGATGAGGACGAAATTTTTGAATCCATATTGAAAACCGAGCCATACTTTTCATCCCGGTCGAATCCTCTCGCTGTCGATTTGATACAAAAGGTTTTTGAATCTTATTTCCTTTGAAAATCCATCGCATTTTATTTATTTGCGATGCCAGCTGCTGAAAAAAGACCCAAAAGAACGTCTTGGGTCGGGTGAAACTGACTCAGAGGAAGTCAAAGCACATCCGTTCTTTGAAGGAGTCAATTGGGATGACTACTTGGCGTTGAAGGTCACTCCACCGTTTGTGCCGGCCAATGTAAGTTGCCTTTTGGATCTGCTTTTCTTTTTTGTGAAACGAATGTGTGTAGTCGTCCAAGACGGATGTATCAAACTTTGACGAAGAATTCACCAAAGAGTTACCAGTCTTAACTCCTTGCAAGGGAGTTCTTGCGGCAGCAGAACAAGAAGAATTCAGAGGCTTCACTCATGTGAGTGACTGGGCAGTGGTCAGTCGTCAAGCAAGCTTGTCCCAAAAGACCTAAGCGCAGGAGATGGAACCGCTGTATCCACGTTTTCGCACATTAGATGTCATTTTGAACGTTTTGTGGTTTATTTCGCCTGTTTGAAATATATTCTTTTCTGTTTCGTAGCAAATACCTTCGGAATAGCATTCCGACTAGTTGAAAAAGGATTTGAATGAATTCAGGACTTTCAAGCAAGTGTGCGATGTGGCGTGCACTGTTTAGCAGTTTCGGGTTGGTGATTTTCTCTCAAGATTTACAATTTCCACTGAAAAAGTAACTCCACGTGTAAATCTTGGAGGTCCACGCCAATTGAAGAAAATAACGCATCGACTAAAAGTGCAAATCCGCTCGTACGGGCCGGTGCCGAGTTGGACTTCACCTTCAAAGCATTTCTCGATCCCAAGTTTCCCAGGACGATCGGCGCGCGACACCGACCAGATCCCAGAATGGGCGACGAAAAGACCAAGAACGAAGAAGCCACACCAAAACTTGAAGGTTTAGCCCCGCACCACCCCTCCACCCTGCCACAAGTTCACCCTTATAAAATTTTTGGCACAATCGAAATCCGATGGCCTTGCGGTCTGTCTTGTCGCGCTGCTCTGCAGATTTCAGAATGATGTGCAAGCTTGGGGAAGGCACGTTTTCGGAGGTGCTGAAGGTGAAGCACAAACGGACCGGCCAGATTTATGCGATGAAGCGGTTTCGTAAGCATTTCAACACGTAATACAACATACCATTCAATCCAAAAGTGTCGCCTGTATGACTAAGTCCCTTCACAGACACGAGGAAATCGAGGGGCTCAGGGAAATTCAGGCACTCAAAAGACTGAACCCACATCCTCACATCGTAGTGCTCTATGACGTCATTTTGTGAGCGGCGGTTCTTTTTAGAATTTATTGACCTTGGATGGCAGTGAGCCAAGAAACGGCGTGCTTTCTCTCAATTTTGAATTGATGGACTGCAATTTGTATGAACTCATTTCCAGGAAAAACTGCCTGATGACAGAGAGCAAAGCCAAAATGTACATGCATCAGATTTGCAAAGGTCTGGAATATATTCATGGGTAATGTTGAATGAAAATTTGCATTTCCCAAACATAATTGTTGCACAGGAAAGGAATATTTCATCGGGATATCAAACCCGAGGTATGGCGGAAAAACAATCAAGCTATCTGTTAAAAAAAATCTGTCGTAGAACATTCTTGTAAAAGACACAGCAATTAAGATAGCAGATTTTGGGTCTTGCCGAGGAATCCACTCCAAGCAACCATACACGGAGTACATTGCGACACGGTGGTATCGCCCGCCGGAGTGCCTCCTCTGCGACGGTATATACACTTTCAAAATGGACATTTGGAGTGCGGGATGTGTGCTCTTCGAAGTTGTTTCGAAACAACCATTATTCCCGGGAGCAAACGAGTTGGATCAAATTCATCGGATACACAACGTCATGGGCACTCCGAGCTCCAAACTCTTGAGACACATGCTGGGGTTAGCGTGGCGTGCTTTTCTATTCCGTTCTGACCTGAAACTCAAGAAACCGTGCAGACGCTCCCAAGTTCCAGTTTGCTCCAAAAGAAGGGCTGGGCATACGACAAATGCTGCCTTACGTTTCACAAGACTGTGTCGATATTATTAATGCTCTTTTGATATACAATCCTGATGAACGGTCCGTTTTTGACGTTCTAACAAAAACACAACTTGCGTTTGACTTTGACTCGAAACAGAATCACTGCGAAAGATGCATTAAAACACGCATTTTTCAATGACATAACCAACTTGAAGTCAGCTACGAAGAGGCATGAATCGACAATCGCTGAAAAGCAGTCCAAGCAATTGAAGGTAAGCAAGCATATACCAAAACAAAAATGCTCATTTTTTGGAAAGACTTCCGAAACCTCAGAAACAATTGACTCAAATGTGACACTGGTATCACACAATAACTATATTAAGCAGCCAAAGGACGCAAACGCTGACCCTGATGATTCCTCAGTGCCTGCCGCAACTGAGCCACAACCGGCCGAAGCTGAAATACCTTCTGCCGTCGACGCCGTTCCATCAAAAATACAGCATACGAATCATGACCCTCACGAAAGACCAAAAGCAAAAGAAATTGAGCCACAAGCTCAAGCTGATGACGTTGAACCCAATGCCCACCGGCAACCTTCTCCTGCAAGCAAGCCGAGAACTTCTCATCATGTTCACCTCCCAGCAATTGAACATTCAAAACACGAAAATATGAAGCAACACGAACCACCGAAGTATTCAGTGTCACAGCTGGATCATCAGCGACTGCCCGAAACTCAGGAGGAGATTAACCATCACGACGAAAACAAACTGCATCCACATGAAGCAACAGAGCTATATGTAAGGCATCCACCGCATTTATTGTCGGAAACCACGATGTCGGTTCATCAGGGAGCCCACAACCAGTCCTCTCATGCACAGATGACTCAGACTCATCCACATCAAAAGTCGGAGAATCAACACACTGATTTTACTCAACACGCCCACCAGCACCAACAGTTGCAACCACATCAACAAGTACAGTATCAGCAGCATCACCAAGTCAAGAGTCAAAAACAGTTGCATCAGCAATGGCAACCGCATTCCACGCAGCAAAAGCTCGAGTATTTGCAGTCGCTTTCCCAACCTTTGCAAGGAATCACTAAAAACGAGTCTGTGGAATCTCTGAAGGATTCTGCGAAAAAGCGTGGAATACCAGTCGAAAAGAAGGCTGCCGAAGCCGTCCTCGCGCGGGCCCGACGGGTCCAACAACCCAATGCCGTGGCAGCTATAGGTCCACCCGGTGACGGCATGAAACGGTATCAGCCGCTTGGGAAATTCGTCGCGCGAGGCAACGTCACAGATCCCCGTGGCGTTCGCGGTTCCAGCGAGCTGTTTGGCGTTGTGGGAAAAGTCGCTCCTACAAACAATACAAAGGTTGGTGGTGTCTTCTCTCATGTTCCATAAATTCCTATCTTTTCTTTTCAAGCTTCCTGTTTTGAGTTTTGCTCCGCCCCAGCCCATAAACGCGCAAATACCTTCCTTTGCAGCAAACAATCAGCAAAATTTACCACCATTAAATCCTTCAAACGAAGATTCGAAAAATAAATATAGATACCCTCAAGGCCATACTAAGGTAATGGATTTTTGAAATTTGCGAACCGGTTCAAAACTAACAGAGTTAACCGCAAAAAGGACAACGCTTTTCTTCCTTCTCTCTCAGATAAAGCTTTGGCCAAGCTTAACGTTGTGCCCACTGTTAATGATCAAGGGGCCAAAAAACTTCCTGTATTGAAACGAAAATGACCTTCTTGCGACATAATCTGAGCCCTTGATTTAAAGAGAGAGTGAGGAGGGGTGAAAAAGTTTTGCTTTATTTGCTCAATTGGGTTTCTTGGTTAATTTCTGTTTGGGATCAAATAATTAAACCATTCACATAAGAGCAAAGCAAAAAGCGGCTGCTCTGACTAGTGTGCTGTTGCGCACAAGATAATAGAGCCCTGAGCTGATAAAGCTTAACTCTGTGCTTTTGCAGCATATTCGTGGCCGAAGAGGTGACACAGATGTTCGAACTGAAACTTGCAGCAACAGATGCTGACACTGCAGCGCGGGAACTAATCACACTAGCACGGAAATATGTCCTATTTGAGTTTGGTCTACGTCTGGCTAGACTGACGTGTCAATTGCTGAAACAGAAAATCGGGCTTGTCACCAGTAACTTCAATTCGAAGGATCACCGACAGGAAATTTGAGATCTTGAGAGTTCTCCGCTGAGCTGCCAAAGCAACTACATCATTAGGTTGTATTAAGAGATGAAAATACACAGCATAATCAGTAACGCCAGCCCCGAATGGTCTGGTTGCATTTGTTTTTTGTTTTTGTCTTGAGGAGAGTTAGTTTCCGTTACCCGATCGGCGGGTATTTAAGAAGATCGGAGATGCAATCATTGGCCGGAAATCTGCAGCGATCGTTGAAGTTAATTGCCGGGCAAGACTTCACAATGGCGAAATGAGTGCCAGGATGGCATCAGACTTGAGAGAAAAGTAATCAAACAATTCACCATTTAAATGTACTGTTCACCTTTTATATGGATCAAAGTTGGACATTCGACGTGTTTGCTTGAAAATTGTTTCAATGGTGAAAGGAAAACTGACGTGCGTCAAAGTTTACCCCCAATGCGCAATCCGGGAGATTGTAGAAGCGTTGCGGCCAAAGTCATGCCAAAGCGGGCGAACGCCGGATGGGCATCCGGCGCGGCGCGTCCACTTAGAGTGACGGTGACAAGATTTGATTTGCTTTTTTATTTCTCCAAAGCGACGACATACCGCCAAATGAGCTTTCGCGCCAGGCTCTCGCGGCGGGGAGCTTCAACGATTGCGAGTGTATATGGATGCCCGACCGCACTGCGACAAAGACCGCAGTTTCTGTCGGGACGATTTCGAGTGTGCAGGTCGCTTGAAGAGTTGTACTCGCGGGAATCCTTTTCGGGAGCGAAATTAGGCGAATGCGTTGGAGCGAGGCTGGGCAAAACTGCTGGAAGCAACGAGCAAGGGTTTCTTGGCGCCGACTGGACTGAACGAAGCTCGGGAAGTTTTGGGGTGAGCCATCGTAACCAGGAAGACCTGAACTATGAAGCGCGTTCTAACAATCAATGACAGGACTCAGGACGTGGTGGTCAGCGGACGGCAGGCCGAGCGCCTGAGGAACCGCTTTCGGACGCGTCGCTATGGGGTGCGTGCGCGAAACCTACGGTGGGCGGGCGGCGGGCGCTGTGCGGGCAACCGGTGGAGCAGTGGCTGGTGCAGTTCGAGGACGACTTCTAGCGCGCGCTGCAGTCGTTTACGTGGATGATGGATGTTGGTGACATCAGGAATGATCAGTTTGAAAGTGTCATCAACTGCCGAATCACACGCAGCAGCCGCATGGCGTCCATCGCTTTCCTCCCCGTCGCAGCCGTAACCGGCGCCGACTTGGACTTCGAAACCGCCGTCGCAGCTGCTGATAGCAACCACTATCGGAAATCCCGCGGGTCTGATCCGGCAGATCCGCGTATTGTCTCAGGACACCTCGGCGTCACTCCAGCTTTCGGTACGCAGTGTGGGATCCTTGTTTGTGATAAACGAGCAACTTCGTTCAGTTCAAGGATACGTCCGAGTCATTGTGGATCCCGATTTTTCGGCAGCCCACGCACACTTAGTCACTCGACCTACTCTTTCTATCAAACTCAGAGGATTTGTACGTGCCGCCAAAGGTTTGAATTGGCTTGTTCGTTTTGCGTTTGATCGGAAAGTAACTCAGGGTCAAGCTCGATATTACTGCGAAAAACTCCGCTGCGAAGCTTGCAATGGGCGGACAAAATTATAATGGATCAAATATCTACTGTTACTGATGCTTTCGACCTTGGCATTCGCGCAGAATCTGATTTGTGCGTTCTGCTTCCAGGCACTTACGATGTACCGTTTTGTTTCGATCTTCCAAACACATTACCACCGACTTTTGCTGGTTACGACGGGAAAGTATGGTACACGCTGTCAGGTAATTCTTCTTTTTTGATATACTACCCAGTTTGAACTTTGAAAACAGTGACAATGAAATTCAAAGAAGATCACAACGGTGGATATTCGTTCTTCGAGAAGTCTTTTTCTCAACCTGTAATCATACGGTACGTGTCTAAAAGGTACCTGTTTATTCATTACGATCTGCGAAACAGACGTTATAACTCCGACCATATCATTAATCAACAAGAAACCGCCGAATTACATCCTTCATTGGCAGTGTCTCCGTTTTTCGATGTGAACGATTTAGAGAATGTTCAATCACCGACGCCGCGTCCCATGTCAATCAGGAGTGATTATTCTTCCCAGCGCAGGTCCGCAGCGCTGGATTTTAATCCCGCCAGCATGAGTCCACCGATACAATCTCTCGACACTATAAGTACCAGGACAGGCAATTTAGGAACCTCTTCGGGCGTGGCTCCGGTTGCGCGGCTGAGGAGGACGAGAACCGGTGAATTTTCAATTGCAAGCGAAAACTTTGGCGACCCCGCGACATACTCGAATCTCGATTCAGCAGATCCAATTAGATACCATGTTGTAATTCCGAACAGGTCTTTCGGGCCAGACGATCCGATCGTGGTAAACTTACACATTTCGAAACTGCCAGAGGTAAGAATTTCACGTGGGCGTTTCTCAAATTTTTCAGGGCTTTGAAATCCATCACGTCGATGTGATCGTTCGCGCCTCAATCACTCAACAATCGCCAAAAGGGCCGATAACAACCACTCAAGTTTTAATGCGACATCGGGATATTCCGGAAAGCTCTGGTTCTTTTTGGAATCGGAAAATTAATGTTTCTTCTGTGAAACTGTTCAGAAGTCCTCGGAAAAGCCCGTCGCTGCATTTCCCTGAGACTAGAGAAATGGATTTGATTGGCACCGTGGGAGATGTCACTCAGCAATCTGGTGAAGGTGGAAATGACTCCAACCAACGCAGCGCGGTAACTGAACAACCGCCGCCGTTCGAAGAAGTCGTTCCGGATTTGAATGTTCCGCGCACCTACGGGCTTAGTCGCCGTACTGCTTTACTGCAAACCCTTGCGGGGCAGTCCCGGTCATCAGCCCGTTCGGAGTCACCGATTCCTGTAGCATACGATGCTGGAATCAGTGTTGGTAATAGTGCTGTGTTTCAGCCGTGGACGTTTCAAGAATCTGGGCGCAGGGATAGTATCAGCACAGGTGGAATCCATCTTGCACGGTCCCTGTCTTCTCGATTTTTGACGGGCATGGGCCGACATACACCCGTACAATCTGTTAGGTCGGTGTCAATTAGACCGCGTAGCCATGTCAGCAGTGATGGAGAAGAATCTGAGGACGATGAAGCCAGTGAAATCAATGACGCTAATAGCGACGAAGTTGTGGACGAAACTCAAACAAACGGTTCTGGATCCTTTCCGGGATCATCCTGGAATCTTTCTACCCAGGCTTTAACGAGGTCTCACGCCGAATCTGTGCAATCTGCTCGACAAACTTCTGGAATGAATCGCTCTCTCAGTGTCCCTATTGCCAACACAAACGTTGGAACGAATGACTCTCCGGTACCAGCGGCAACACCGCCCGCATCTTCCATACCTCCTCTTCCTCGTGCAATGTTGCCTTCACGGCAGCAGCACGCCCCTTTGGCATATGAACAAGAAAATACCATGTTTCAAGAGCAACTGCACGCACCAACTCAACAAAAGACTCCTGTTCAAAGAATTTTTGATATTTCACAGCGAATTTTAGGTTTTAAACCGAAAAGCAATGCAGACGATGGCCCCCTGAGCACATTCACGACACCTTATGTGTCGGTGAAGCACACTCTACGAGTAGAAATATCTTGTCACAAACCACTGCTGCTTGGTGTCGGATCGCAGCCGATTTTCTTGAGCCAATCTAATAATACCTCGAATTCTGCGAATGGGGCAAGGGCTAGTTCTGAGGCGAATTCAAATGATTTGAATAATATGTCGGGGGATCATACTACGCAAAGCAGTGGGAGTGGATTATTTCGCAAAGTTGTACCTTTAGGATTTCGCTTTACAACAGCTATTGAAACTCCAGTGGTAGTGCATACAGCCACGGGTCGCGATAAGCAATTCTTGCAAAGTTATTTGTACGGACCTCCACGTAACGGCAGTGGAACTGAAGATCGAAGTGTTGGTGTGACAGCAGGTGCTGCAGTCGTAAATTACGTAGGTGAAGTAGCTCCTGCCTATGAACGATAAATTTGGATTCAAGTTGTTTGTGAAAATTAAATGCATGATTTTGCAAGTGTCTTTTCCGGGCCATTAGTGATATTCTACTGAAGATATTCAATTTCAATGCACCATGTCGACATCGAGATTATCTTCTCCTTATAAGCATGTGAATGCTCTAACGCGGCCAGACACAAAGAAAGCGAAGGTATAGTGATGCACAGTTGAAACGCCGATTCTATCCTTGCCGTTGTGAACCTTGACAGTTCATTTGTATGATATGCATCAAAAGACGTTAAGGGTTGTGCCCGCAGAAAACACTGAAAAAGCCCATGTCTGAGCATGACTCTGCGCATGGCAGAACTCTCCTGCAGTACATCCGGATGGCTATAGAGAATTTTACAACCCAGCTGTTCCTGTTCTGTTTGAGTTCAAATTTAGACTTTTACTTCGCATTACTATTCGAAGAAAATTATATCAGCATCATTATTTCACATCAGTTTCTCCTTCAGTTGTTGACAAGCAGGTAACCCAATTACGTGGCTGTGGAGCTTGATGCGTTGAAAAAAAAAATCCTTCGGGTGTACAAGGATGGGCGCTGAAGAGACAGTGGAGCAGGGCATCGCCGCAAACAAAATCATGGTGTTCAGCAAGAGTTACTGTCCGTTCTGTGACAAAGCTAAGGCGCTGCTGAGACGATACGGTGTCCGGTTCGAGTACTACGAGCTTGATCTGAGAGACGACGGCGCGGACATCCAGGCGTATTTGGCGCAAAAGACAGGGCAAAGAACTGTGCCAAACATCTTCATTAACGGCACTCAGGTACTTCTTGCGACTTGTTGGTGCTTGAATGAACAGCCTCTGTATTAGGTTGGTGGATGCGATGATTTGCATCGTCTGGATGCGACCGGAGAACTGACAAATCTTCTTGCTTCAAAACTCTGAGTTGGCATTATTCATGCCGATATATTGCGCAGGGGTGGCGGGCAGTTGGGCAGGAGTGTAGTGGGAGATACGCAAAGAAATTAACACTATCTTTTAACTTTCGCAAAAGGTCAAAAATTCCATTAAACACCTGGGTGAAAATGGCCGGTCCAATGCGTTCCAACGCGTATCTTACCACCTTCTCGCGGTGAAACTTAATACTCAGAACAATATTTGGTATTCAGAAGAATAAATGTCCGTATTTCTACAGAATGTGCTGCTTTCCGAATTCAATTGCTAACTTTGCTCGGTGGAAACAGCATTGTCATGTTATTCGATTCTAGAAATACCGCAGATTTTTGGCCGTTGAGGTCGTTTTCTTAAGGTTTTCAGCGTAGTTTTGATGCTGAGGCTGGACGAAATTTTCGAAATACTGTTTATTAAGCAAAATCAAAAGTTTTTCTTCTTCTCATCCATTGAGAGGCCTCCAGGACCAAGATTGACAAGCAACAAAAACCCTCCCATGATGGAAAGATTTTGAAAAAAGTCATAACGCTGAAAATCGCGCTGAGGGTGCGTGCTGTAATTGTTACGATGTGAATGAACAATACGAGAAAAAAATACTGGGAAAGCTTAACTGGTGCAAACTCCACCAGTTGTTCAACAACACGTTGCTCACACTCAGAAACAGAATGAGGAAGCCAGCACTCCATTTCGCTTTGAACCCAACAACGACCATAATGCAACCCACAAAGGCAATAGCAGCCACAATCCCACGCATAAGCGTCATTTTACCGGCGAATAAAAACCCAAGGAATAGGAACACCAAAAGAACACGACCAAATAATTGCAGGTATGTACTGTGGGAAATCTCTTCAATCTGCGGTAGACCGGCGAACATTGAATTTCTTTTCTTGGACGAAGTAAGCTGCGCATCGGCAAGGAGCAGCACAAGGCCTCCGACAATGCTGATACCACGGAAGAAAAATGCGGAGTCAAAAATAAGGCCGTACCCGAAGCTAGCAAATGTGAGTTTGAAGGGAAATTTCATTGTTCCCACCCTTGCGTGACGACAACCAAGCCCAGACCCGCAACAGCGAAGTCTGTGTGCTTCTTTGCGATTGCCAAGATGCTGCAAACCATCATCACCAGGACATTTGACACGAGGAAGATATCAGCGAAAGCAGGATAAAATCCTGCCTTTTTGTTAGAAAGAACCAGGCTGTAGAGTTACATAACCACAAACCTCGATGTTTCTTAAGGAAAAACTTCTGATCGCCGTATTGTGTACTGTGGGAAGAAAGGGATTCAGACCAGGCAAAGAAGATCGAGGCGACTCAACCTAATGCGCAGAGAGTCCTCGAGGAAGGTTACGACGAGCAGGAAGCGCGCTATGGTAGGGACGTACGGTTTGAGGGGCTGGGACACGCGGTCGATGAATGCCTCCACAGACTGCAGTGACATTGTTAGTGGCTGTTTGGCGTCCAAATTTGGAAGACTCCACACCACCAAAAACAGCAGTTTCGGACGCAGATGCGCGGGGACACGCCGCCGCTGCGCCAGAGCAGCGCCAGATTTCGGACCGGAGCGCGACTCATAAACAGCCGGCGCAATGCCGGCGGCGAAATCTGTCTGACAAGCACAAAACAAACATCAAACACGCTCGCCGATGATGGGTTCCACCCAACTCGCCAGTGATCACTGCGCCAGAGCGCGCAGGAAGCCCGTAACTTACGCTGCAGCAGGCAACAGCGACTCGCACTCAATCGCGTCATTGCCGGTTGATTTTGTTCCTGACGCGTCGCGCATTAGATCTTGGACTCAGACTTCCAATGTCTTGCCCGGTGCGATAGCTCGGCATCCTCATCTGCCATTACAAGCTGATCCATATTCGCAACTGGAGCGTGTAAGGCGGCTGACTGTGAATGATGCAGAGCATGCACAGTTTGTTGCTGCGGCAGAAGAATGCAATAATCCTCGAAAATATAAGCCACGTTTTGGCTCGTCCTTGTAAGTGGCGTTCATCAACCAAATTTACCAACTTCTGTGCAGTTCAAGATTCCGCGACAGGATCTCCAGCGAAGCAAAACCAGCCGTGGACCTTTTGAGGTCAACAGCTTCGAAAATCAGGAACGGCCTCAGCTTTTTGAGGACCAAAGAAGAGATAAAATTGGACACTGAAATCAGCCTCATCGTTCCTGGGCGCCCTATGTCGGAATCAATGACAAAGCGGCCAGAAGCTTCAGCTGGCTTGAGAAGAAAAAATTCTGTCACTTCATTTAGTTCAACCATTTCTGCCCCGGAGTACTATTTATGCGATGCTTCCAGCAGACATGCCAACGGGTTGGAATCTCAACTTTCGCGTTCGTCTTCTTTCGCATCCAGACCCAATCATATACGCGCAACTCTGGGCCCATCCCAACGTATTATGGGACCCCGAAGTTCTGATTGCCAAAGTCTACGCCTTAATGGCCAAGTGCGACAAACGTATACCCGGACGTAAGGACATTTTTTTGACAGTGCCAGAATATCTTTTTAACGTACAACAGCATGCAGCGCAATGGCGCGGAGAGAACGGGAAGCACCGTTTTAAAACCATTACCTGAGATTCCTGTTGAGAAGATGGACAAGTTGGACGACTCTACAAGCAGTTCCGCAGTCACCGAAATCGCTGACAACATCGGGCTGCCGACTGTTGCCAATTGTCAGATTGATGCTGTTGCAGGCAGTGCTGAGACAGTCTGTACGTTGGAACGAACGAGCATGTGTGTTCACGACAACGATAATCAGCAACATATCAAAATGGCTCTCAATTTGTTGACGACACAC
Source organism: Entophlyctis luteolus (assembly GCA_027604725.1). Lineage (NCBI taxonomy): Eukaryota > Fungi > Chytridiomycota > Chytridiomycetes > Chytridiales > Chytriomycetaceae > Entophlyctis > Entophlyctis luteolus. The sequence continues at coordinate 34,570 of JADHYT010000052.1, read as the reverse complement.
ATTCCTCATCTCTCTGGGCCAATTGGTTTGTAGTTAATATTTAGAATCTTACCAACAAACTTCAAGATCCTGATACATTGGACGAAATAAAGAATGTAAAGGCGACTATTGAAACCTTGTTGGCCCAAGTGTCAGTAAAAAGCGTGAGATGAGTTGATTTCTGGTTTTAGTCGCTGAATTTCTTATGCTCATATAACTGGTTGCCTCAAGAATCCAAGCAACAATTCCGTTTCCGATCTTTCAAGCCAAATAACATTGACAAATTCAGATCCAGAATGTAGAAATTCCAAATGCGAGGAAAGTGAAGAAATTGCGGACGAAGCAGGACCCAGCATTGTCGATATGAAGAGCAAGTTCCAGAACGTTCGTGCCAAATTCAATGGGAGTGCATTGATTGCTCGAAAGTGGGGCAAGCGCTCGCCGCCGCCACCTCCACAGCAAGAAAAGGAAAATGAGTGTCGTGATGATCGCAATTGACAGGCAGCGCGAAACAAATTTGCTCCCGTGAACTGATTTTTCTGAATAAAGATCCCAATTGCAGTCATCAAATAACATTCTTACCAGCTGAAGTTCACTCCCAGAAAAAATTAAGAATTCTTTATTTTGAAAGTAATCCTTGGGTTTTTCATGGGGAACAATGGTCTTCATGAGTTTTCGGAAAACAATAGACCTAAAATTTCCTCATCCAGATGATCGCCAGAAAGAAAGTGTTAGGCAACTACAACGTTGGGCGAACGGTTGGGGAAGGTGCCTTTTCGAAGGTGAAGCTTGGGGTTCATAAGGAAACTGGGCAAAAGGTATTTGAATAACCTCTTTTCAGCTCCTTTAAATTTCACAATGGAACGAGCAAAGGTGGCGATAAAGATAATTGACAAAAAGCTTATGGCCCAAAAAGCTGAAAAGGCGAAAAAGGTTGAGGAGGACCGTCAAAGGAGAAAGGAACAGGAAGAGTATCTGAAGCGAAACAAGGAAGCTGGAAAAGCCGGAGGTGACGGAACGCGTTCTCCAAAGAATCGAGGCTCAGTTGCAGCTCCATCATCACCTTTGCAAAAAGCGCAAAATCAATTTGATTCTGCTGCTGATGATGCGGATCGAAAACCTCCAGCAGGACCGGAAGCACCACCATTCATAACAGCTTTGCAGCTGGAAGTTCAATTAATGATGCGATTGGACCATCCAAATATAATCAACTTGTACTCGATAATGGAAACCGAAGACGAGTGCTACGTCGTCATGTGAGTTCAGTCTTACAGAAATTTGAAAATTTTTCACTACTCATGCAGGGAATACGCGTCGGGCGGCGAACTTATCGAATATATAGCCTCTAGAAACTACTTGTCTGAACGCGAGGCCCGTAAATTCTTCCGCCAGATCATCTCTGCAATGGATCACTGCCATTTGGCAAACGTTGTTCACAGAGATCTAAAACTAGAAAACCTGCTTCTTAATGACAAAAAAGATATATTAATTTCCGATTTTGGCTTGGGAAGGATGTATAATCCAGATAGTCAGGAAAACTTGAAGGTGGGTGTCAATCTTAAGAGCTGAAAACTGACACAGATAAGACATTTTGCGGCACTCCAAACTATGCGGCGGTGGAATTGATATCCGGCATCCCTTACAATGGAATGAAATCTGATATTTGGGCAATGGGTGTCGCGCTGTACGTGATGATGACTGGGCGAACGCCGTTTACTGGGTCGTCAATTTCCCAACTTTATTCAAGAATCAAAGCGGTCGATTACAAATGCCCCGATTATTTTTCTGGAGGTTCGCGAACATACATATAATGAAAGCTGAATCTCTTTTCCACAGATCTAATAAACCTGTTGGGCAAAATCTTCAAAAAGGACCCCGCAAAGCGTGCGGATATGGAAACACTCAGGCAGGATCCATGGGTCAACTTCGAAGAATTTGAACGGCCTCTTCGTATTAATCCGCGTATCACAAACACTTCTCCGGCTCACATCACCCAATTTGTGTCTTCAATCACGAAAATGCCCGAATACACCTTGTACACAATCCGTCAACATACGCGCGATGGTCGCAGTATGGAAGGTGCGGGAGAAGAAAGCAACAAAAGTGTACAGTCAAGAAGGCGCAGCATGTCGGCACAGCCAGCGTTGGGAACTGGCAGCACAGTTGTGCCACCACTGCTGATTGCACCAAGCAAAAATAAAACCACAGGGCGAAGATTCAGCAACGCATCAAACGTGATTGGAGTAACTGCACTGATTTCGCCAAGTCAAGAAGATTCAATAAGCCCCTTGCCCTCAAATACAAGCGTTAGAATCAGCGGAACTACTCGCGGGCGGAGAATGTCTTTACAGGAAGAACAACCAAAAGTGCCACAGCTCCCCAAGAAAGTCCTCGAAAATCCTGCGATAATCAAAGTTCAAGCGGAATCGGGTGAAAAAAGGCACGAAAGGAGAGGCTCTACGGCGTTTGCTGGATCATTCGGAAGAGGGTTCAGAAATTCAAACGGCGATGAGCTCACTGCTGAATCAGACGAGTCGATGTATCACAACTACCGAAAATCCGCGTCATCGTCCGTGTCGCCAACAAATGTGATTTATGAAGACGACAGAGAGCTGATGATTTTAAAGCGAATGTCTATGGTCAGCCCCGAAATTCCAACCATGGAGACGGTTTCCAGTTTGCCTACTACGACTACCACTGCTAAAAGCGCGGGAGGTCTTTCCCAGTCTTCAAGATCGGAGTCAGGAAGTATCATATCGCCAGTACAGACAAACATTGCAGGAACAACAACAGCAACAGTCACAACAGTCCTTTCCGAACAAGACATAGAAAAGTGGCACGAATTCCATAAACCACCCAAAGAGATAAGGTCAGCACGGTATTCTTTCAACCCAAAGACAACATCAACATTGGCACCGAATTACATTTTTCAAGACGTACACCGTGTTCTAGTCCTGCTTCAGAAATCATTTGCTGGAACCATGGAATTCTCACGCACTCCTGCTTATTATCTTATAAATTGCAAATTGACATACGCTGAAACTGAGGAAGAAGTATCATTTGACGTTGAGGTGTGTAAGATGTGGCTACTGAATCTGCATGGCGTCCGCATCAAGAAGCAGGGTGGCAGTGCTTTGCGTTTCAAGGAATGTTACGCAGCTATCGTGGACATGCTGCAGATAAGCTGAAGAAACGCCGAAGAGAATAAAAAGGTATTGCCAGTGTCTACGAGGAATAACATCTTTTCAAGCTCTATATGCATCATTGCAGATTGAATGGCTATCTTCTTGTCATTTTGGCCTCTTGCGAACGTCTTTGCGAACAACTGGCCATCGACAGTGCTTATTCCTAAAAATGATACTATATAACTGAAAACAACAGAAATAACGACTCCTTGGCGCAACGGCAGCGCGTTCGTCTCCAAAGCGAAAGGTTGCGTGTTCAAATCACGTAGGGGTCATTTTTTCACCATTTTTTGTTATGCAGTGACAACTAAGCATGGACCCCGAGAACAAGCTGATGACAATTGCAGCGGCATGTACTAATCATGCCAACGTCACAGTGAGTAGCGCGCGGCGCAGCACATTCGGGCACATATTGGCGGCAGCGGACACGGTCCAGCGGGAGATGAAAGTGGATGAGAGCACAGAGAGGACCAAAATTGACGATCCGCAGGGCGCCAGTGCTGGTGGCGTTGCCCCGGCGACGACAGCGAGTTGCCACACGAGCTGGAAGGGCCGGACGGTGGTGCGACATGAGAATGTGCGCGACCCGGCACCCGTGAAATTTCCGGGGTGTGTTGCCCACCGTCCCAGAGCCTATTTCCACTCCACTGCGATTACCGGTGCCGCGCCGGACGTCGTCGATGAGAAATCATTCCGTCCTTGACTTAGATTGATTATACATTTCCTACTGTTGGTATGCGCTCATGAAGTCTGACCAGTAGGTTGATGTGGTTTTCTGTTAGTGTTGTTGCACAATCGGGTTGCATAGTCGGGTTCGGGGGGGGGTTTTTTTTGAAGTTTTTTTCTCCTGATCACTGACTTCAGCGTGATTTTCTCATTTGGATTTTCGTGAATGATTTCAGTGCAGCATTGTATTACTAAGCAAAAACCACAAGTCGAAAACGTCAAATGCCGCAAACCGCAGAAACCAGTAAAAATGCCGGAGACGCTCAAAAACACCAACACTCTCAAATCAAAGAAAACAAAATGTATCAAAAAAGTTCTTAAAAACAACAAAAAGAAAATCAATTTTGACGAGGCTCAAGCTCCAGAGAAAGAGAGTAAGATTCCTTATTGATGTAACTTTAATGCAAATAAATTTTCATGAACAAATTTACCTCAGTGCTAAGGGCTGTCGACTCCAATATCATGGATAAAATGTATGGATCACGTTGAATATCGTGGGGACTGCGAAACATAAGAGTAATTCCTAAATAATCAAATACCGTGACTGATAGTGTTGCAGAGTAAGAATGACGTCTCCAAGCATCAGTGCTTTCCCGATATTCACGCTTCCATCAGAAAAGGTGTCCTTGTTTCCCTCCTGAATATATATAAGATCTCTGAACATAACGCCCCTTTGACATGCATCAGATAAATGAACCAAGCACTGAACAAGACAAAGGAAAAAATTACTCAACAGATACGGTATGCATGGTAACTCAGCATCTTTCAAAGACGCACGGTATCGACCAAACAGCTTTTCGGAACTCATAAGCTGTTCGAGTTCGTAGAGTTTAGACGCCCAGTTTTGCTGTTCGCCAAACTGGCCGTTCATTTGGAACAAACTCTGCGTCTGCTTCATACGCACGATCGGCGTGCTAGTCAACCCAAGGATCACAGACATGAGAGTGTTGTAGTTGCGCAAGGCTAATAAGTGAGTTGCGATCTGGACAAACTTGATGAGCATTTTTGCTCTGCTCTTTGGTTTGCGGCCCATTAGAACACGAGTGATGACCCTGCAGCGTGGGAAGAAGTACTGTTAGACTCCCAGAGACTGGAAACAAATTTTCGCTACCAAGCAGAGATGAAGTTAAAATGACCGATGCTGATATCGACAGATGATAGTTTATCGTTTTTCACTTCATTAACGCGCTTAGACGCATTCATGTTCAAAAGTAAGTCGTGGGACTGTGTTATAAGGTGTGAGGGGAAAACAGGCATCGCAGACACAAGACCTCGATGGCTGCGAAGATGCTCGACTCAAGAAACGTCAACTGTTGGGCAATTGCTTTGCTATCTAGTTCCAGAAACTGTTCGCACCATGACTTCTTTAGTTTTGATTTGCGAACAAAGATGGACGGAGCTACGGGTACTTTTGTCAGCAGACAGATACAGCGAATTCGAACACTAGCCTTTCTGTTTCGAGGAGCTCGATGTAGATGAGGCGGTGAGAGTGCGCAGGAGAGTATCGTTTTTTGCTGGTACATTTGCTGCGGCAGGAGCAGGAGGGGGGTGCAGCAGATGAGCGGTATCATTCACGAAGGGGCCGAGACACTCGAATTTTGCGGGATTGTCAAGAATTTGGTCGTGCATGACTTTGAGGGTGGCCTTGAAGCACGGATCAGCGGGGTCGAGGGAGTTTGCGGCGATGGCGTCGGCGAGGAAGACGCACACTCTGCGAGGAGGTGAGTGAGTGAATGGGGCGGATGGCGATGGGTGTTGAGCGCACCGCAGCTGCACGGGGTGGACGGTGAGCAGCGAGTTGTGGGCATCGAACAGGTCGAGCAGGGCGTCGAGGACGGCGCGCGCATCGGCGTACTTGGGCAGGACGACGCCGACGGCCGCGCTGAACATCGGGGCGGCGTGGGGGGTGGCGTGGGGCGCGGTGGGGGGTTTTGGGGGGGCGGCCGGGCCGCGCGGGGGGGGGGGGGGGGGGGGGGGGGGGGGGGGGGGGGGTGGGGGGGGGGGGGGGGGGGGGGCGCGGCGTTGCTGCCTGCTTCCTTCTTCGTTGCTTCCTTGCTTCGAGGCTTCCTTCTTCCCTCCGTGCGTGCGCGCCGCCTCCGCCGCCCGCCACGGCCCGCCGCCCGCCCCCGCCCACTGCGCCCGCCCCGCCACCTGCCCCCGCCCCCTGCTGCCGTCTGCGCCCGCACTCCGGCTCCGCCCCGTGCCCTCCGCACGCCGCCGCCGCCCGCCCACCCGTCCGCCCCCCGCCACGCCAGAAGGAGAAGAAAAAAGAAAATGTAAAATTTTCTGGCCGCGAATCATATAAAACCCGAAGACAGAAATAAAAAAAGATGCGAAAAACACACGCGCGGCTGACTCCTTCGGAAAAAAGAAGGAAAATCTCTCTCCCGGTCTCTCCCGATCCGCTCCGGCATCACCCGACATCCCTTCCGGACCAACCTGTCCGACTGCTGTTTCTTCTCGTCTGGAACATCGCGTCACTGCTATGAAGCGCTCCAGCGTCGAAGCCGACATTGACGTTGTGCGTCCGGACTCCGTATCCCTCCAAGCTCCCTCCAGTCTGCACTTGCTTCCAGACCAGACATCCTTTGCATCACCGGGCGTCTCCCTGGCCATCTCCTCCGTCCTCTCCTCTGCCGCCGACGATTCGGCCTCAGCGTTTGCCGCTTCAGTTGTTGATGCAATGTTCGAGCAGGCGGTTGCCCGGACGCTGAGCAAGTCCGCAGCTTTATCCCCGAATGAGTCGGACGGCCCTGAAGCAAAGCGAGCAAAGCTTGAGAATGGTATTGAGGTTCCATCCACTACTGAGTCGAAAGATCCCGTTATTACCCTTGATTCGTCCGCCGTTGATATTGTCGGAGTCGTGTCTGAAAATGTGAAGAGTGGCGATCCGCTTGAACAAATAAACCATCTGTCGGAATCCATTGTTGTCGCTTCAGTGGAAGCTACGAAGCTCCTGGAAAGTCAACCATTGGATTCTGCTGTTTCTTCGGTATTGCAGGTTCAATTTTATCTTGATTCCGTTTTTTCTTTTGAACATTAAAAATCAGCCCGATCCTTCTCGCCCCACCACCGCACAAGCAGCAATATCAATTGATCATTCGCAACTAACTGAAGCTGCACCACAGCATCCAGTTCAGCGATCACAAAATATTCCAACAGAACTGGATAAACTGCAGCTCCGCCATTGCCACCGTGTTCTCGCCCGCGCTAAACGCCTGAAAGACGCAACCATATTCCTGCAACCTGTTGATCCCGTTCTGCTCAATATTCCAACCTATTTCGATATTATTAAAAGGCCTATGGATATTTCGACAATTCAAAAGAAACTGGACACCGGGGCCTACAGTTCCGCTCATGGCTTCATCGATGACGTGAATCTTATGTTCCAAAATTGCTGGGATTTTAATGGACGGGATAGCATTGTTGGAAAGATGGCGACAAATTTGCAAAAGTACTTTGCCAAGCAGTTGGAAGATATGCCACAGTCTCTTCCTGTACCCAAATCCAAAGCTGCATCGATACCGCCATCTCAGGTCATTGACCGTCCGAAGCGGGACGTGCAGCCTCCTCCGCGTCTTGATTCAGAAATGAGCCCTCCACGTTCTCGTGGTCTGGCAGGAAATTCCACTTTCGTCAACCCGTCCAGCAAATACCAGTTAGACCTAAAGCATGCCAGCTCAGTTGTACGCGAACTGCACAAGGCCAAGTACTATTCATTTGCATTTCCGTTCCTGACGCCAGTGGATCATGTTCGTCTCAACATACCCACATACCCTCAAATCATAAAGCATCCCATGGATTTCGGTACAATATTGCGACGGGTTGATCAAGGATACTACCGCACACCACAAGAGTTTGAAAGTGACTGCCGATTGGTTTTTTCAAATTGTTACACGTTTAATGCCCCTGGCTCCGATGTATTCTTAATGGGACAGCAGCTCGAACAAGTTTTTAACGCCCGTTGGAGGGAGCGACCGTCGCTAAAAGCTGCACAGACTGCTCCTCGCGGAAGCATTAGCGGCATTTCAGCAGGGTTATTGGCGGATGATAGTGGGTCCAGCAGTGAGGAAGAGCAAGATCTGAGCAAGATGCAAGAGAATCTTCTCAAATTGATGCAAGAAGTAACGAAGCTCGCGGCGCACAAAGGCACCAAGAAAAAGAAGGAGCACAAGAAAGCGGCCAAGATGCATGCGCTTTTGCAACAACAGCAGCAAGTCTTGGCTGCCGCGGCGTCGGCTTCTGTTGGAGCAGCGACTGTCCCAACCAGTGCACCAAAGAAAAAGAAAAGGTCTCGGCCCCGACCATCTCGAGCTGCACATCCCGGCGTTATTCAAGAAATCACGTTTCCCATGAAGCAAGAGCTCAGTGAAAAGATTGGGGACTTGAGTCCTGATAAGCTGGAGGGAGTATATCAGATAATCAAGAGTGGAATGCCCACGCTAGATACAGTATGTGCTCTTCTGTTCACGGCGTATTAGTTTCTAATTTTTTTTCCCGTATCAGCAAGCCGCTGGGCAAGATGAGATTGAGCTGGACATTGATTCTCTGGACAAAGTCACTTTGTCCCGGCTGTACAATTTCGTGATAGATGCTGCGTCATCCAAGAATACTAGCACCATGCCAAAGCCAAAGTCGCTTTCACAAAGTGCGTTTGTGCTTTCCCCTCACTTCCCTCTTCCCTTGCATGTATTACGGCGTGTTCTTGGCCACATGTTTTCTTTTTTTTCTTTCGCGATGACTCCTTTGACCTGTTGACTTTCTGAAAGGCGCCGCTACCAACATGTCGTCATCCGACAGTGGATCGTCTGGGTCTGATTCGGATTCAGGTAGCGACTGACAAAAAGTCCGCCCCCCTCTTTGCCAATATCTGCACTCGCACAAACGCACACACACATTCTTTATGTCCTCCTTTGCTTGCTCGGCTATTTTTGGTTGTTTCGTGACTGGTTTGGGTCATTCCGGTTTTTGAGTGTGTTTGTTAGTGCCAAGATGGTTCGGTTTTTTCTTTCCGTTTTGCTTTGTTGAATGAGGGTGGGGAAGATGCAATGGCCATTTGGTGCGATTGGGTGAGTTCCGAACCCACTATCGTTTCCCATTTCGCCTGGCTCTCTTCTGTTCCCCACTGCTGGTGATGTTGAGGTGGCTTTGGGTTTTTTGTACATTGCGGCGCTCGGGCGGGCAGACAATGGTGAAAGCTTTTAAAAATATAATTGTCTGCGATCTGTTTATATGGTTTTTTTTGTTCCGCCGTATCATTCCTATTTTAACGATTACTGTGTGTGTGTGTGTGTGTGTGTGCGTTGTGTTCGTTTATTAAAAGACCCAATAACAGATTCTTCGGATAGCGACAGCGACAGTGCCAAAGAATTGGCCGAAAAGACCGCACCAGCGGGACCAAGCGCGAGCGATGCAGCATTCGGTGTCTCGCCACAGCATATTGCCATGGCGGAAGCGCGTCCGGAGCTTGCAATTTCGGCTGAAACGACGGTGCCACAAGCACCTGCACGGGCAACTGGAGCAACCGCAAAAGCTACTGGTGCGCCATCTGCGGACAAATTGCAGCGTGCATCAACAAGCACTCTCCCGCCACCATCGTCGTCGTCCTCGTCCGCTGCGATGCCTGCAACAACAGCCACATCCGTCTCAAAATCGTCTGCGGGCGCCGCGGGGCCAAGCGCGCCCGCAGTGCTAGCAAATGCACGCCGCAGTGACTTGAAAGTGAGTTGTAACCGTTGTTTTAGCCGGGCCTTTTGACGTCTGCACAAAAAAGTTTCGCAAGTCTGCGATTGCTGTGGTGGCGGCGGCGGCAACCACAACGACGGCGGCGCGCCGCGCAGCTGGCAGCGGCAGCAGCAACGTTGATGTGTTCGGGTTTATTGAGGCGATGGAAGAAAAACCGACCCAGTCGGCAGCCTCGCGAGAAAAGAAGGTTTGGTTCTATGTTGGTATCAAGATCTGAACGTCCGTGTGATTGCCCCAGGATCGTGTGGCCGCTGAAGTGCGCAGTGGCGAGAGCCGGTGAGTTGTTTTTTTGTTTTTTTTTTTATTTTGTGTGGAGTGGAGGAAACGCTATTGGTCCTAAAACCAGAACTCGGATCAACAGATCAATTGACCGGAGATCCGGCGGAGGCGACGCGCAGGGGAACGTGGCAGTGGTGCCTTCCCGGGCGGTGCGCGAAGCGGACTACGCGGAGTACTGGGCCCAGTATGCCGGGCGCGCTGTGGACCTGCATCGCCAGGGGACTGTTATGCGCGAGTTTGACGAGATGCTCGGGCAGCAGCGCGCACGCGACACGGCAGGCGGCAGTGGTGGCAGTGGCGGTGGTGGCGTTGGGCGATTCGAGGCGGTGCTGCAGCGCGAGCGCGACGCGTTGCGCGAGGCGCTGGTGGGATGATGAGTCGCCTGGGCGCCCCGAATGTTGTTCATATGTTCGTGCCTGAATCCAAGAGCGCGGAGCCCTGTTCCGACACCGACGCCGAGGCCACCGAGGCCGCTTCCGACTCAAGCGCTCCTCCTCGGCCAACGAACCCCTGCGCTCGGCCGCCGCCCATGGTGCAGTCTTGCGACGACGCGTCCGCGCCAACCCGTCCTCCAGGGGGCTCCCCGCCGATGCGCATCGTCAGACACAACGAAGTAGACATTATGCGCAGAGCTTCGGACGGATGGGTTAACGCGACGCAGATCCTTAAAGCTGCGGGATCCGTCGACTCAGGTCTGCCCGCCATTGTCGTCAAGGCTCTGCGAAACGGAACCGCCCAGTACACTGGGGAACCACATCCTGGGATATGGTACTTTTTCATGTTTGTGTTTGGTGTGCCTCGTCTGACGTCCAATCGAAGGGTGCCTGAATGTCTGGGAATGGAACTCGCAAAGCAGCACAAATTGGATTTAGTGCTACGGCGGCTGTTTGAAAACGAATCAAATCCTCCGCCTTCAGTCGAAAACTTTCAGGATGATACAGCGAAGGATCGGAGTGTAAGTAGTGCTCTGAAATGGGGGCGAAAACTAAGACTGGATTTCTTAAACCTGGTATTCCAGAACTCGGAAGTTTCCCGTTCAAACACAAAGTCGCCAGAAAATGAAGGAAAAGTCGATCGATTAGTCCTGAATGGTGCTGCGTATCGCTTAATTATTTTCAATAATTGTCGCGTGATGCAACGAGAAGATGATGGTTGGGTCAATGCAACTCACATTCTCAACGCTGCAAATGTGACAAGATCCGAACGAGCAAAAATTTTGCACAAGGAAATCAAGCATGTAGATCATGAGGTTTTGCAGAGCAGAAATTTTCGAACTCAAGGCACATGGTGAGAAAACCAGGAATATCCAAGATTAATCATTGAATTAAAGGGTTCCACATGAATTCGGAGTCGAACTTGCGAAAAGATATAATATTGGTCACATCATATGCCCCTTTCTTGCAACCAGCAAAGGCAGTTCTGCAGCTACCGATAAAATTACAGCGTCAGATTCGCGCGAACGCCAAAAACTTCACGAGAAACGACAACTGGTAGCCAGCAAAAATTCACCAGTCGACGAACACGATGTTCCTGCAGTCGCGCGGGCTTCCGAGCCGCCAGCAGCTTCGGATTCTTCACAAGCAATGGCGATACGAGCGACAACACCCGCAACCCCAACAGCAATCTTTCCAGCAGATCAGCCCGCATCAACGGCTGCTGAACCAAAAAAGCAATCAGGATTGCTACCAAAAACGCCACAAAAAGTTTTACCAGCGGAGCGACCAGCAGTTCCTACTTCAGCATCAGTGGAAGCACCTCTTCGGCACAGTAGAGAAGGTGCAGTTCGAAAATCCGAAGGGATACATTGCAGCGTTGGGCAACGAGAGAAACGGGGATTTGTTCCATTAACTCCAGAGGCTCAAGCACAGCTCAAACGTGCCCGGGAGATCGTCAAAGAAATTATGGCCGAAAAGAGGTATCGCGAATTCGCGATGCCGTTTCTTTGGCCAGTCGACCATGTCCTTCTGGATCTGCCCATGTATCCCCAAGTAGTGAAGCACCCCATGGATTTTGGAACTATTCAAAAAAGGATCAATGTCCGTGCGTACCGAACTGTTTCAGACTTGGAACGAGATTGCCGACAGGTGTTTAAAAACTGCTTTTTATTCAATTCCAAGCGCAGCTATGTGTACGCGATGGGAAAAAAACTGGAAAGCGTTTTTGAAGAGCTGTGGACCGCGGCAAAACTGCCAAATATAATCGAAAATTCCAGCAAATCAAAACGAAAAGCAGAGTGTGCTGCATTTGCTGGTCAACAAAAACTACTAAATTTAGCTCTCTCGCAACCTTTTGCAATGAGCGCATGCTGCGCAATACTCGAGCGAACTATGAGGACGGAAATGGCCGCACATTTCATCAATCCAGTTGATACGGACACGGAAGAGAACGCGGATTACTACAAAATCATCTCAAATCCGATTAATCTCAAAGTTATTCGCGAAAGACTCGAAAATGGCGAATATTCGCGGTCGTCGAAGTTTTTCAAAGATTTGGGGCTTATATTCCAGAACACCTGGGACTATTATGGTGTTGAACATCATTTGTCTCACAAAGCCGTGAAGATGCAGCAGTATTTCATTGAAGAGTTTTCCAAAGCCCCTGGCAATGAGCCGGATGACGAGGGTCAACTGTCTGACCGGCACAGCGCAAATGGACATTCACGTGTTGACTATGAAGATTATGCCCTGGCGGATAACTACGATGCGTCGAGCATTCACGACAGTGCTTGCGAAGAAGAGCAAGGTCAGTGAATCAGGATTACAATCGGAAACTTACCAAAACTTAGAGACTCAGGAGATTCTACGATCAGCGATCCTGATGGGCTCTCAAAGAGACCCGGATCTTCACGTGAATAAGAAGCAGAAACTTACGAATTTCGATGAAGTATCATTTGCCCAGAAGCAGCATCTGGGCGAAATGATGGCGAAATTATCACGGACACAACTTGAGTGTGCGTACATGATTATAAGGAGCGGAATGCCGGAATTGGACAATGTTGGTTCCCACCTGTCATTTTTCTGTTCGTTTTGAAAGTCGCACTGGCAGGTTGCGGCTGGACTTGATGAAGTGGAAATCGACATGAACTCTCTTGATGCGCAAACTTTGTCCAACCTTTATACTTATGTGTACGATTCGTTTGTCACATTGGCAGGTTCGTGTTTTTTTGTTGTTTTTTTTTTGTTTTTTTTTCTGTTTGAGTAAAGGGCAAGCATTTCTCATGCAGAGGGGCAAAACGACTTACCCTGCGAAGCTCCGATTTCATTCGAGACAAAACAGGAGCTCAGTGAAAAGATTTCAGCTCTCGACGCGCATCAATTAGAAGAAGTGTTTCGAATTGTGGTGAATGGCCGACCAGAACTCGAATCGGTGCGATTTTTTTATTACTATATATAATTAACTGTTTGCTGCAAAAACAGCGTGCCTTGGAGCAGGACGAGATTGAGCTACGGATCGAGTTGTTAGATGACAAGACTGTGAAAGCACTGTTGGATTTTGTTGACACTGTGGCAAAGCGAACGGCGTCTGTTGTCGGTGCTGAAGATGGTTAGGGCATTTTTGTCCAAAATAAACACTTTTCTTTGGACAGGATCGTGGGAAAACTTTAAGATGTTAACCTCAATTTTAGCTGAATGAAAATGCGGCAAAGAATCCCGATAAGGAGTGCGACGCCTTCGGCCAGGGTTGCTTTCAAGGAGTCTTACCTCTTGCAATCTGCCTGGAGGATGCTTTTTTGTGCTGTCGATTCAGATAACTCGTACCTTCAAAATATCAAAAGAAATTGGAGTCTTGAAAATAGACGCAGACCATGAGCCCCAAAACTTGTAATTGTTAAGAAAAAAGAAATGATTTTTCAACGTTTTTCAACTAATGGCTACGAATGAACTCGCGTCTGCAAAAACTTCATTCTACCTGGCAGTGGAAGAAAGCTCACTGCACAACCCTTCAATCGTGCTATGTTGTGATAAATATGGTTCGAGAAAATCTGATCTGATCTCAACAAACGTAACAATAGGCTGCTAAAAAAATCTTTGATTCGTTAACCAAAAAAAAAAAAAAAATCCCTGTCGTCCATGCTAGTTCTGTGTAACATGAACTTTTGAAATGGTTGAATACCGAACGATAAATGCTTCTTATCTCCCCAACAATAAAAAGAAGGTTAAATTTACTGACGAATCAATGGTGGTGCATGTCAGTTATAGCGACTCCGGCACATGCTGGTTCTCGATGGAGGCCGCCGTTGCCGCACACGCCCCGGAGTATCTTGCGAATCTCGCATTTGCTCACGCCGCGCGCATGCGTCCGATCGACAGGCTGCTTGTTGAGTTCGTGCCTTTCAACGCAGAGACCTTGTTTCCCCGTGCTGTAAAAGGCGCACCGTCACCACTCGCCGTGCATATGTTTCTGGTTGATTGCGATGACATGGAGCTGTACAAGTCAACGGTCAAGAAGAAGATGACGGACTGGTTCAGCGTGGTCGGAACAAAACGCGCGCAAGAAACGATGGTTGTGTATCTCACGCCACCAGAGACCCTGCGCAAAAATACTCGCCCCTTCGGATTTGGATCAGTATTCGATAAGATGAAGTCGGATTTCAGTTCCCATAAGTGAGACAACATTCCTTCCTTCTGAACTTGCTGAACAACATACGAGGTCGCATTTTATTCAGCTAAAAACGACCCAAGTTGGCGACCATGCGGTGTGGTCTGAATTCTTTGCCAAATTGCGCGAGTTGATCATGTCAAGTTTTGATCAAAAGTTGATTCAATATGAGGAGGACATCCGGCGTCTCGATTCGCAGCGCCTACTGCCAGGATGGAACTATTGCCAGTTTTTCATTCTGAAGGTTCGAATTGTGCGGATTGATAAATTGTAGACTGACTAAACTTCGCAAAGGACGGCGCAGCGTGCACATCCGAATATTTGAATATTACAGAAGACGCATTGCTTCAATATGATGAGCTGGAAGCTGCATTTTTCCAAAATCTGCAGGAACAAGGAGCTCCATGGTTTCAGAGCTTCGGTGGCACCGATACAAATGACGACAGTGCCGATATATTAGACATTTCGCGGAAACCGTACTACGACATGATTCTTCAAAATACTGTAACAATATTTGATTTTCGAGTCTATCTGTTTGCGCGGCAAATTTCGCTGTTGTTCGCTGGAGCAACTCAATCGAACGCGATCGCGGAAGCTGCTGATCGAGGAAAAAAGTTTATAGATAGTTTCGCGCGAACTCTCCGTGAGTATGAGGCTGGACTTAATCCTCTTTTTCGCGAAAGTTGGATCTACAGCGCGTGCCTGTGTATTGTGCGCCATTGCGATGAACAACTCGCGAAAATCCCGAACCCATCGATTCCTTCCCAATATGAAACAATCAAAGCAGAATTGATTTACCAATCGCGCATTCAGGTATGCTCTCACTAAAATAGCGTGGGTTTTCATTTTGTGCCAGCTTGATATGTTGGGGACTGCTCTTGGATTCCTTCCATTTTCTGTTCACTCAATTCAACAAGGATTTGCGAAGCCACTTGAAGCAACAAGAGAGGCAGTTGCCTCTGTTTCGAATGTCGAGTTAAGGCGATCCTTGACAAATGACGAGGAATTCGACAAGTTGTATATGGTAGATTCCAGCGTTAAAAACGGTATTTCTAATTTGAATCTTTCAGTCATTATCCGAGAAAAGCGTTAAATGTTTCGAGCATACAAACCGACGGAGAAGCGAATTTCTCGTGAAAAGCGACATGGCAATTTTAAAATTTCACCGAAAGCAATTTGAACAAGCAGCAGTCGCATTGGAAAATGTATTGGCGTCGCACACGGAGGCCTGGCGCGAAATCAAACACGAACTGCTGGAGAAAACAGTCATGTGCTATAAGGAGACCAAAAATGACCCGTCTATGTTTGATTGTTGCTGGCGGTTGCTGGATAATGCATCTGGATCAGAGACAATAACTAATATCTCCGAAATCATTGATCTGATGCATTCTAAGCTTGGAACATTCAAATCGTCCAGTGAGGATTTGTTTCTTATAAACCCTTTTTGATTTTGTTGCAAAAGCTTCAAGGGCATTCAATGAGTCTGCAATATTCAAAACTTGTATCTCTAGATTTATCAATCGCGTTGCAAATACCGATTCGCACATTCTTGAAGTTAAAATTGAAAATCCGCTCCAAAAGGTACTTTCCTGTCGAGATTCAAGACTCTCAACGATGCAATTCAGAGCATAGTTGTCGACACCATCACTGCCTTTTTGGAAGGCGCCGGGAATCATAGTGCCGTGTGTCAAAGTACGAGTGTTAAACTGGATCCAGGATGTAATATTGTGCGTTTGGCCTGCGAGGTTAAATTTGGTTCATCAAATTTTCCGATCTTAATTTTTAATTCCTCAGAAAATATCCACAGGAGGGACATATTACGTTTTGCGACTGTCTTTGCAGATCGCGAATGTTGAATTTATCTACAACAAACCCAAAAGTTTGCAAAAGAACGTCACATTCAGTGTTGAGGAACAAATTCCCGTTTTCCAATTAACTGCCACGCTGTTACCCGCAGAAGGTATACAGTAATCGTCTTTGGTTAATGACAGCATTTTTGCCAGAGAATTCCGCAAGGAAATTCAACAGAGTTCTTCAAGTTGTCCTGCATGATGCTTTCAAACCAGTACACTCAATAATGGTCAGGGCCACCCCTTTTGCATTTGCTTCTATTCCTCTTCTTTCGCAATCTGGGGTTGCAGTTACAATAAGGAAACCAACCGGGCAAATTGTGTGGGAGAAGGAAGTTGAAGTTTTGGATATGCAAGTCCGAATTCCAAGCATGGACGTTAGCGACGCTGTGACATTTTCTTTACCAATGCTTGTGTTTGGAGATGACATCGTCGATGTTGATGTAAGAAGCTTTGGCTGGACTGTATTTTGACATTGCACAGATAGCCTTTGATGTTCAATATTCTTCACTGGATAACAGATCGCATGTGATCCGGAAGATTAGAAAGGTCAGGGTTCATCCAATGGTGACAATAGATCACAGCTTCATTCCACACGATTCCAAGTATGTTTCGCGTTCTCTCCTTCCAAATTTTAATCTGTGTAGAACTATCCTTCGATTATTTGTTAAAGGGCAGAGCGTCGTTCCTTTACGTTTGGGAGAAGCTCAGCTAGAGGGATTTTCGGGATTAAAAATTACCAGCACTTCTAGCACTAAGGACATGGTTCTTTTCCCCTTTTTTCGTTAGTTACGCTTACCTTTGAATTAAGCTGCTGTTTAAAGACCAAACAGTTTCTTTGGTATATCTGCTTGAACCTGCCGAAAAAGGTGCGATTGACATGAATTTTTGCCGTTCATGCATTTTAGCAGAATCAGTCACAAAATCCGGAGAAATTCGTCTGAAGTACCATCGGAGTGTGGACGGTTTGTTCTAATGAATCTTCTTTGAAAACTCAAAGTAAAACCAGAAATAGCGCATTCGCTCAGTCAGACATTGACTAAGTTTCTTGCAGTAAGATCAAGAGAGCAGTATTTATCCTTTCTCTCTTCGAAAATTCAAGAGCTGTTGTTCATTGATCCAAACAAATACTGCTTGGAAGGGAGGGCTCCGCTTCCCTTGCTCGACCCCTTTGTTATCAGGCAAGCTATGGCGTCTGAAGAAGCAGATGTGATCGAAGAAGTGACTTCTCTTTTCGCTGATTTTATGGCCGAAGTTGGATCGGTTAATATGACATCGGCAAAAGAGGTGGGATACGTGGGATACGAAAACATCCACGAAGTTTGCCATGCTTTTGATAAGACGGAGTTTGACGTTTGTTTGTGTTGCTAATTTCGCTTTAACTGAAAATTCCATTAGGTTGTCCTTTCCGCTGAAATCCTGCCATCAATTCAGGAAAGTATTCACACAGGAGATTTGCTTCCCTGCAAACTTGTCATCAATTCGTCTGTGTGGAATCTTTTAGATGAAGGAATCGATGTGAATTATGAGATTGTCATCAATGAACGGAACTGGTTGCTAGCTGGTCAAAATAAGAGGAAATTTAGACTGCAGGTGCTTTTTAACACATTTTGATTTTTCATCTGAAGTCTAGAAAAAGAAAGGGCATTGTGCAGAATTTGGGTTTGATCTCATTTCTGTTGGTGCTGGGAAAATTTTGCTTCCATCAGTTGTTTTGCATGTGGCGCGTTTGAGGGCATTCAATGAATGTCCTTCTTCTCGGGAGATGTTGGTCAAGCCAGCGGAGTCATTATCGATGACCAGATGAAAATTAAAATTTCGTTGATTCTTGTGACAGTCAATGAAAATACTTTCCGTTCCTAGTTCCTGGCGGAACAACAATACACATTGACCATCCCGTTGACCAGTATTTATCCCAGAAAGTTGACAATGCGCTTGGGATGACCTTTTCCAGGTGTGCGAGCACAAAATCTCTGTCAGCATTGCTTTCCATTGGCTTCAAAACACGTGCAACAGTTCCCTAAAATGATATTTAATCTCACAAAAGGTCCGATATTTACTCCGGTCACCTGCTGTGGTGTAAAAACGCATACATAGATGTTTGGAGATGAAGCCAGCAGGTTTTTTTCTGGACATAGGAGATAATTGAGCCAAGTTCCAAAAACCGGCTGTAAGTGTGAGTTTGCCGCGACAATGGAATGGATAGCTGATTCTCGCGGCAGTGTTTTGTCCGTAATTTTGAACTGCGATTGTGGGTGTCGCAGCACTGGGTCAATCACGAGGAGAACGGTAGCAGGATGCGTCTGCAAATTCATTGCGATTGCCTGCATTTCAGGGATCTCAATACGGTGCTCGTAGATCTGTATTCGTCGATGTTGAAACTTTTCTGGGTGCAGAAATTCCTTCCCCACAGTGACAACATGAAATATGCACTTGCTCGCCAAATCTTCAAGGCAAAGAGTCCATCGTGGAACAGGGGAGGGTGCATTCAAATCATTCCAAGGACCGTTGCCATGAAGACCAGGGCCTGTGCAGAGAAATAAGGAGACTGAGAATGCTCAAATCCATACATATACCTGATATGTTCATAAATTTTTCACTTGACACAATCCGTCTCACTAATTCTTTCAGATACCCGGCTGCTTTTGTCAATTCAGCAAAAGAACTCTTGAAACTTTTTCCACTGAAGTTCATGTCACCCGAACGGAAGTTTACAGATGATTTCCTCTTTGAGAAATCTACCTCAGACATGATTAATCTAGATGGTATTTGAGTAGATCTGTCGAGACTGAGGCAGCGGTTACCCAGGCTGAGGGCAGTTGATTCTGACATTGCCCCCGTTGTTGACACCGCTGGTAATGATGACGCTCGGGATATTCGTGCTACAATATTTACACGGCTATAGAAAGAACCTGAGTTTTTTGCCCCTGCACGATTTTGGCAATGATTTGTTAAAATTGCCGAATTTTCGCAGCAGCTGTCAGCAGTATCGGAAGTCGCCGAATGTTGGCCATTTTGTAAAAGTGACTTCGATGACTGTGTTTTCAGCCGGTCATTCTGTACGACTGTGAACAGTTTCGTTTTCATGACTAAATGAAGAGACCAACCAGACAATCAACCAAAAAATTTAATCTTCCTTGTGTAATACCCAGTCAGATTCAGTCACCGCTTTCAGCGAATTTTATGTATAATGTTTTCTTTCACTTTGAAATCTTCAGAATGAAATTGTCCGACCGTCCATTGTTGTTGGGACAAAGGAAAATAAGTATCATTGTTGCTTCTCACAAGAAACTAGCCGCAGAATCAACAAACAATGTTCCAAGAGTTAGCTGAGAGAGCCCACCACTGCTTCAAATACCATTTCGGATTGATTGCCCGCTTGCTCATCGTTGCAACGTTTTACGAAGACTCTCTCCGGTTATGCCTTCAGTGGAACGAACAAGTGAACTATCTTACTAACTACAGAGGTAATAAACAATGATATACTTTGCCGCAACGCTCAGAAACGACAGGGTTTCATGGCTACTCTGGCGCGTTGTTTGTTTTGGCAAACATCATCGCGATGTGCTCTGCATCAACACTTCTTCTTTTCCAAAAGTATACGTCAAACGCAGCTATCAGTCTGATAGTAGTCATACTCGCACAATCTGTGGGATACGGAATTTTATTTGATTCGTCGTTTATTTTCAGGATGCTGAGTATGTGTGGCGGTTTAACGGTTCTTTTGGCGGAGTCGGCACTGTCAAAGCACACAATTCGAGCCAGCAGTGTTGCGTTCGACTTTGGGTTACTTTACCGCGCAGACTATTTTCGGTTAAGTCCTGGTTGATTTATTCTTGCTTACACTTTTTTTTCAGGCTAGCTGCTCGTTTGCTTTTCATTTTTTTGTTCCTGGGCTTCCTGTTGGGTGGAGGCAGCGGCGAGCATTCTTGGACCAGGCTTCTGATTGGAATGGGCTGCTTTGTTTCGGGAATATTAGTTGCTGCCGGATTCAATTCGCAGCACGCGACTGTTGCATTGATTCTTCTTGTTGTGGCAGGAAACTTCGCTCTGAACTCGTGGTGGCTTTTAAATCCGTTGAGTATCGTGTCGCCGTCGGATGAATCTGATTGAATAACAGCGACCATCCTCGTCGAGACATGCAGCGCTATGATTTTTTCCAGAATCTATCGATTGCTGGTGGATTGGGGCTGTTGTCTCGTATTGGACCGGGCTCACTTTCGATCGACGAAAACAAAAAAAACTTTTAAGCGGCAAAAATAGGTTTATCGGCGGCATTTAACAGGCGGTTTTTAAGTATCGAGGGAATGGATATTTTTTTTCTGAAGCAGTGCAAACTTTCTCGCAAACAATTGGAACCCGAATAAAAAAAAGATCAAAATGAGAAAATCTTCCTGCGACGAACAACCTGCATCATTCTGTCAACGTTGTCACTCCAGCTCTCAACGACTTTGCGAATCTCATTCTGCATCACAGTTTTAACGTTGGACTTTACATTCTGCATCAATGTTGGGGTCAGACTCTGATAAATTGAGCTTGGAAACAATTGAGATCCAAAATCTAGTAATACTAAGTTTCTCACTCGTTTTTAGTTCCATGAATCCAAAGGTGCATGTTATCGACGTCAACATCAACTTCGTCGCAAGTGAAAGTCTTGCTTCCCGTGGTATTGAAAGTTAGACACGCGCGGATTGTCATCCCGTTTTCAGGTACCTTGGCGA
Organism: Entophlyctis luteolus; assembly: GCA_027604725.1. Classification (NCBI taxonomy): domain Eukaryota; kingdom Fungi; phylum Chytridiomycota; class Chytridiomycetes; order Chytridiales; family Chytriomycetaceae; genus Entophlyctis; species Entophlyctis luteolus. The sequence continues at coordinate 13,486 of JADHYT010000052.1, read as the reverse complement.
AAGTTAAAGTTCCGGCAAAATGTCTGTATTTTACCTTCAAATCAACATACCCTGTCTCTGTCAATTTCGGAAAGGTTTTCTTTTTTATCTCAAACGGTAAATGCTGAAGGTCGATATTGACTTGGTAACTGCAAGAATCTCATCTCAGTGGCAAAAAATCCGGAAGAAAATACAAACAAATAAAGCACTATTTTGTGGCCATATTCCAGATCAACATCATCATTCAGGCCAAACATTATACTGTTGCGAATCTGCGTGGGCAATTAATGAGAAGTTTCTGTGACGAAGAAACTTTTTACTTCGATTTTGTACAAAGATGGAATGACCAGATCCGTGTATATAATCTAAAATTCAAAATCAACGAACGAAAGGCATTGCAATCTTCTCACCAAATTTTCGATTGTCATTTCATATTTCTCATCATCGTATTCGATTTTTGGGATTTCAATCGTTTTTAGATCTCCCATAATCAACTGTTAAATGTCAGCAAACAATTTTTTAGACTCAAATGAATCAAACCGGAATGACGTTTCTGACTAAGTCAAACCACAAAGCCTTTTTAACTACGAGTTCCCCATCACTGGTTGGCGATTTAATTTCAAATTTCTATTCCCAATAATCACCTGTTGTAAAACAAGCATTTCATCAACTCATCACCAACTTCCCGAATCTGTATGACCATGGGATCGTTGTCCAGACACTCCAGGATCTGAACAAAAATCTCGCTGGCAATTTCGGCTTCTTCTTTTACAGTTTTTCCAGGATATTCTTTCCCGCCAGCAACAACTATATGCATATCACGAGCTTCCGCGATAGCCGTTCGAAAAGTCTCAACTGCACTCGAGAGATTTTCAGTTCTTCCGCTGGCAAAACAATCGTGCAGAGTCTCAAGCAGCAAGGAGACTGCACTGGGCAAGGTAGACTTGGAATTTGCTAGTTCAGGGATTATCGTCGAGTACAAATTCTGCACGTGATCCATAAACGGGCTGATAGACGTTTTCGTGAAATTTTGCACGAAATGCTGACCAAACGTCAAACTTAACGAAAAATAAAGTGCACAAACCGAAAAAGAGTGTATGGCGATTTCAAGTCTTCCCGAAACTGCACCATCGATTTCAAGACCTTGAATACCGCCAGCTAGCTGCATTGTGAACAAAGCCAAACAGTTGACAGCCTCCAGCAATTCGAGACATTGCCCTCGTAGCTGCTTGGCAGTTTGGTCTGATTCGTCGTTCAAAGCAGTCATGAGAGCCGCTAACTGGTTTTCAGCCACAGGAAGAATCACTTTAGTTGGCACGGTCTTATCTTGCTGTCGAGACGACTGTTCAGAAGCGTCCCATTCATCTTTGGGTTTTTCCGGGTGACGAAGATCAGAAGACTCGCGAACTTGATCAAAAATTTCCTGGAAAGACATTGTCGATGATCCTTTGTGAGCTCCAGAGGACGAAGAAGAAGAAGACGACGACGACGAGGAGGAGGAAGATGACGATGACGTCGTCGCCGGATTTTCCGACTTTCCTTGCGATTGCTGTTTCTCGTCAGATCCGACGGCTTTGCTCATGACGTCAACAAACGCAGCGGCCCTTGGCCTTCCTTGCTTTTGCAGCCGCTCGGCACTCGAAGTTCCAGGAAATTTAATATTACGCGGCATAACATGCTTCAGAACCACTTGAGCAATTTCGGCCAACATCTCCGAAAGGGCTTTGGAGCTCGAAAGCTGGGAACTTTTCTGCTTGTGAGTCTTACGGTGGTGCTGTTCATGCGGAAGGCGTGATTTAAAAGGCTGAGCAACTTTTGTTGGTAGCGACGGATTTTTTGTCCTGTTCAAATATTGAAACGTTCCGTTTGCAATTAAGTGGCCTCTTACATGTCATCTTTTTCCGTTTGACCGAGATCTCCTTCAATTTCTACTTGCTCGCTGAACAAAACGTCGTGAAGAACGCTGGACAAGGTTAGAAGATTTTCTGTTGCCGTTCGATCGATCAGAAGAGTAAAAAGAAGTTCAAGAATGGTCATGATAGCTGTCAAGAAGTCATATTCACTGATTACTTACACAAGTGAAACGTTACCGTCAACTACGCCAACGCCGACTTCATCACCGGTGTCACATTCGGTCGATAACTTGACAGCTTCCTGTACGTTTTTCAATGTTGTTTGCAATTCTTCGCTCGGATTCTTTTCTTTGCAAAAGCGGTCTACTGTCGTCAACACCCTGATTAGAAGGAAAAAATTTCAGCAGTGTCAAAACAACGCGCATTACTTGAGAAGACAATCTGTGACAGCAACTCCTTCATCACTCAAAACCTCCATACCATATTCATACTTTTCTTGGACGACACGATCACGGAATGCAGAAACAAAATCACGAGTTCCGTTCGAGAACGCGCGAATTTGCCTGTTCGAAGGGATGGCTCCGTGAGAAAGCTGTTCAGCCGCATTTGAAAGATCTTTAAGAAGAGTTTTGGCATCAATGTATGGTGTTTCCACGCTTTCATTCAAGCTTGACATAGAGGCCAAAGATGGATTGACCATCCTCTTTGTCGAATTGAGACTTGGGTTCGCCAGAAGCGCGGACGGAGATAATTTAGCTGGCTTACGTGGCGAGAAAATCCTGGAAATGCGTGGATGACGAATGTATATTTTCAGTGACTGTGTTGGTTGAACGATCGAGGTGTCTCCTTCCGTATAATGCAATAGCGGATTCGGTGATTTCTGCTGCTGCTGTTGCTCCTGGAGCTGCTTCTGGATCCGTTGGAGCTGCTGCAGCTCAAGCTGCTTTTTAAACGTGAGAAAAGGATGTTGCTGCTGCTGCTGTGTTGACATAGTTGCTTGAAGGGTAGTTTTCTCAGTCAGGGTGCGAAAGTTCCCACAGTTCTTGTTTTGATATTTATTTTTCACAAACACGCAGGGTGAGAGCCTGTTTTGCGACTTTAAATGACGACAAAAAAATTTTCGCCAAAATTTACAACCGCAGACAACTTGAACAATCATCTCAAAAAAAAATATTTCATAACAGAATGAAAACCGATACAATCTTGAAAATTTCCTGATCCTACAAGCTCAGTCTATGTTCATCAATATCATCAGTGTAAGTGCTTAAATGCACTTGCTCCACATGGGCCCGCAACGCCGATCCCCCGCTTAACTCGAGCCCACAGCCGTCCCAGAAACACCGCACAGATCCGCCTTCTCGCGATGCAAAACCGTCATCATCATCGCCCCAGTCATCGTCGTAAGAGGTTCGGGCTTGAAACGTGCGGCCATTCTGTGGTTGCTGCTGGAAGTACATTGCCGTTGATGTGACGGGCACTGTAGATAGGCCACCAACTGGAAAGCTGCGCCGCGTTGTCGGTGCCGTGGAAAGCGATCCTGCCAAATTTCCGCGTGTGAAAGCCGCCAGGGCTCCATTGACGCCGTCTGACTCTTCATCACCGCCTGCGATGCTTCGCATAAACCAGCCAAAGCTACTGGCCACTTCACCCAATACAGACGCTGCCCGAGAATCTGGTCTGCTTTGTCTGCTCGGGCTGCGAAGAACAGTTTCTGGAAAGTCGTCGGAATACGGTTGCTTCGAAAATAGTCCATTCGACTGTCCAAGAAACACTTCTGGTGATGGTGTTCGAGGAGGCATGTATGCTGTCGTCGGTGGGAGTGCAGAAAAGAGACGAGAGTGGTTTGTTAGGAGATCTTGGACAAACAGAACAGAATGAGTGTCTGATTGTAGAGTTGCAAGGGTTTCCTGTGACGGACGCAAAACGCACGGTGCAAGCTGTTTCGCAAACCACTGTATCCTCGACTCAGAAAGGGGTGTCGGGGAGGATTCGATGGTTCTGCTCGATTGTCAGGAAGAGCTTTACGACCGCAACTGACCTTTGCCAAAGTCCGGCAAGTAGATTCAATGTCTCGTAATGTGGATCGCTTAGCGTTGTCAACAAATTGCACACAGTTCGCAACCGTATTTCTTGCTCAATATCTTCGTTTGTAGCGTCCTGCTTTTCTGATTTTTGAGACGAATCATAAATCAGTTTAAGCGCATCGTATGCTTCGACTGGCACTAATGGGCTCGGAAGCTCCAAAAGAAACTGCTTGATAACGGAAGCAATTGTCGACGGCGATTCCTTCCAAAGCAATCAGAACATGACGCAATAAGAAAGCAAAACCTTCTGAAGCCTTGAATAATGAATCATCGATCCGGCCACAGAAGAGTTCGCTTCCATTCTAAGGAACTGGACAGCAGGCAGAGAATTCAACCGCTCGGATGCGACTGCCGGTGGCATCCACGCCTCGATTCCACATCCGATTCGCTTAACAATCAGACCTTCGTTCAACGAAGCGATGCATTTCCGCAAAAATGCGGGCACACAGTCCCCGCTTTCGTTATCTTGGGCGGCGGCAAGCACATCCAGATCAATTCCAAATGCCTGCGTGGGTTCGGTTGTTGAAATCACAATAGAAGGAATTCTGGCTGTTCCAGTTTGCAAACGGTGTGCAATGTCGGCTATTCCTGCCACAGGATCCGGAACTTCAAAAATTTTGAAGGAACCGAAGTCGCGTTCAAGATTGCTGTTGTCAGCAGTACTTCCGTAAATTTTTGCGACAGTCAAAAGGAACGTTCTTTGCGCAGCTTCAATCCCCGAGCATGCATCTCTGAGAATGCGCATTCGCATCGACTGGAATTCTTCGGAAACGTTGAAATGAAAAAATTCAATTCCAAAAAGTAATACCGTGTGCAAAGACCAAAAACTGCGTGATTTTGAATTCAAGTGCAGCACGCGCATGTTCCGCGCGCGAGACGAGAGCAGCGACGTCCCTACTCTTGATGTCTCTCGTTTCACGCAATTTCGCCTCAACATCTCCACGAGCTTTTGACAGCAAAATGAGAGTTTCTTCAACATCGTTTTTGCGGGTTTGCAGGATTCGCTTCTGTTTGGTGCGGAAGTCAACGAGGACATTCAGCACGCTGTCGCGCAGCGCTTCAGCATGGGCGGCATGTGCTGCGGCGGTGTCACGCAACGCCGAGGCCCAGGTGGACAATTGCAGAGCGGCAGATGCGGGCGGCGAAGCTGTTGTGACGCCAGAGGCGGCCGTAGAAGAGCAAACTGCGCGCACGGCGCGATCGGAGAGCTTTTCAGCATCGATCCGCGCGCGAACGGTTGCGATCAGGGCGGCGAGTTCCTTAAGATGAGCGCCCGAGGCTGCAAACAGCGAGCGCACGCCGGCACATACTGCTGCATCAGAATCGGCATCGGCGGAATCTTGACCTGAGCTGTACGCGCCCCAGAAGCAGGTGTCGAAGAGCACAGTTTCCTTGCCGAAGGTGTCCTTCAATGCAAAAGCGGCAGGTATGGGCGGAGGGGCAGCAGTCTCCTTCGGCGAGTCCATGGTGGACGACGACCACCTGTTGCTGAAGCTTCTGCTACGAGTTCGGCCCATGCTGACAGCCGCATGAAAGCCCTGCTCCACTTGTCGGATCATGGTCGCCCAGTGGGATATTGAATTTTGATAACTCCGGCGCTGCTTGTTTCTGCCTCCACAGCCCGCACTTGTGAGAAATATGCTGCCGCAGATACCGCGTCGTTTCCGGCAAATTGCTGGGTTGAAACTTCGCGTATTCGCAGCAGCATCGAAATTCCAACCTCATACGTTTCTCAAACATGTTAAAACACACAGAAATCGTATTGCCAACAAGGGGACCGATTCCCGTCAAAGCTATACTTTCGGGTGAAAGAAAGGGCTGGTGCAGTTAATCATGATTTATTGACTGCGATTCAGCGTTCATCCCAGAACGCAACAAATGAATATTCTGTGGCGTCATCGGCTTCCATCACCGCTCTTCAAGCACGGCTCGGACACAATGCCCTTGGCACCAATTTGACTGAGATTCATCTCGTGCCAAGCACCGCTAATAAATATGCCATCAACGTTTACGAGATCTCCTGGCAGCAGCGATGATGGAGCGATTCATTCTCACGGCTCTCAATTGTCGCTGGTGACATTACGCTCCCGCTGGAAATTTCAGCGTCTTCCAACACGAGAGTCCTACTCAAATCTAGCATCCCAATTACCGATATTGTGGACTCCGCATCCCTGCTTGCATTACAGGACGGAAATCTGTTACTATCCGCCTTCGATCGCACGCCGGTCAATGCACGATTGGACGCGGGATTGGCCTGCACCGTTTTTTCTCTGTAAAAATCCAAAGTGTTCATGGCGTCGTCGACGGCTGCCAGAACAGACACCAGCTTGGTCAACTGGGAAATTGTGAGTGTTTCGGTTTGAGTTGATTTGCACGCCATTGATGGTCTGGAGTTGAGCGTTCGCGTTAATGGCGTGCTTGATGGAGTAACCGAAGGTACAGTTGACGTGACTGGTTGTCGTGGATGGCATAGCGACAATGAATGCAACGCCCACTCGCCTTGTCGGTGTCATCACAGTAACTTCAGAATCTTCCGCGTGGAAAAATCCACCGCTGCCGATCGATCGATTCCATTGACAAAGTTGTGCTTTGGCAGTTTTGCGGAGCACTTAGCACAGGGGAGACCATGAGAAGGGAAGTGCCCTTCGCGGGGGTAGTGGTGATTGGTGGATGGAAGTGCGGATCAGAGCAGGGAAGGCGACGGGTGTGTTTGGTGTGTTCGTCCGTGCCAGAGAAGAAGAGTGTCCCAGTCAATCCTCAATCCAATGACCAATCAGCCATGTCCGGACCTCCCCTCATTTCTTTGCGTGAAAACAAACAGATGACTGCACTCACACGCCCCCTCTTTCGCTGCTTCCCGCTCTTGCAAGCACTTCCCGTTCACGCGCCTGTCCATGCACGTGCTGCTGTTTCTGCCGCCGCTGCTACTGCCGCCCGTGCCTACGCGCCGCGCCGTCGTCTTCTTGCCACCCAGACCCCTGCCGAAACACAGCCCTCTTCCTCCAGCGTTACCAAACTCGGCGCCCCGCAGGCCTTCGAGCTCAGCGACTGCGAGACGCCAGACGCGCCGCTTGACGTACATCCCTCTGCCCGTCTGACCTCCTCCTTTGTTGGCGCCTCCCAAGAGCCCTTTCCGCGTGAGGCTGCGGATATTCTGATGGCTCCCATCAACGAGGAAGACGTGGAAATTAAACCTGGTTTGCTACTTTACTTTTCGTTTTATTAACTGCCAGTCCGCACAAACGTTTTTAACACCCATTCGCCAGACGGGCTAATTTACCTTCCGGAAATCAAGTATCGCCGCATTCTGAACAGAGCCTTTGGTCCAGGTGGATGGGCTCTTGTTCCGCGCGGTCCACACACTGTGGCCGGTAAGTTGCGGTGCTTCCTCTCATTCAAGCAACTTACAACAACTACTCTCGGCAGGAAAAACCCTTTCTCGCGAGTACGCTATGTTCTGTCTGGGTAGGTTTGCTTCTATTGCCCGTGGTGAACAGGACTTTTTTGATGCTGAGAGTGGCTTGGCCACAGCGTCCGAAGGTTGCTTTTCCTTGTTTTTGTTTTTTTCTTTTTTTACTAACTACTTTCGTTTATTCAGGCTGCAAATCAAATGCCATGATGCGCTGCTGCAAAGATCTTGGAGTCGCCTCCGAATTGTGGGACCCAGTGTTTATCCGCGAGTACAAAAGCAAGAATTGCGTGCAGGTGTGGGGTGTTAATGCCAGTGGAATGAAGAAGTTTTTGTGGAGAAGACGTGACCGTACCCTTGATGCTCCATGGAAAGAGCAAGGAAGCGACACGGCTGCAACTGCAAAACCTGCCACCGTGTACAAAAAGTACTGAGTTGGTTTTTTTCTTTCCTCCTCCTCACTTTTTCTGGCTTTGATGTCTTTGAGAATATATTGCTTGTATGGTATCTATTATTTGAACAGGACAGAACAGCACAAGTTTCTATCAGGTTCGTCACGAAGGCAGCAGGTTTTGCCAATGTTTCCAGCACGATTTTGGAAGGGAATCAGTTTGCTATCGTTTAAAATTGAGTTCGATGCCACGTTAATCCTTGTTCAGCTTTCAAACAACTTCCTTTGTTAAAACAATAAAAAAAATAAGAACAAAAAAACAAAAAGAAACAACAAGTATGAGTTGAAGTATCGATTAATGTGCAAGAAAAAAAGGAAGCTATCAAGCAAATCACTTGCTGACAACTAACAGAAAAAGAAGAAGAAATTTGTGATTTATACGGTACTTGTGTCTAAATTATTTGCTACATTTCAAAAATCAAGCATTGATGGTTTAGTGGTATAATTGTCGCCTGCCACGCGGCAGTCCCGGGTTCGATTCCCGGTCAATGCATCGTTTTGACATTTTTCTGGAAGTTGTAATATTAAGGTGCAGTTGCACTATGACATCTTTGCGGATACTCAAGAGGCGGCGGCAAGTAATTTTGAATAAATTCATTGGGATTGGACAGAAACTTTTAGTTGCAAAAAAATGGAGGCAATCCTTGATCCAACAAAAACCCACGCGTTCGCAGCGTATGCCGACTATCATGATCTTTTCGGGCTCTTTGAAAGTCTCGTCAAGGCTGTCGTTGTGGATATGCCGGCAGACCCTTTGCAGGCGATGATTGACAAGTTGAAGCAACCAACACGTAAGTATGGACACGAAAACAAGAAAACGCGTGCCTTTGGAGAAAGTCTTGATCTGGAATTTCTTTTCGCGCAGTGCCGGCGGTTATGATCATGGGGCCACCTCGCTGCGGGATCGGAAAACTTGTTAGTTCGTGTATCAAGTGAAGTTACGAATCAGAAAAAATAACCAATCGTCAACAGGCGAAACAAGTCGCGCAAACTCTCAACTGCGTGTTTGTGTCCATGACAGAAATATTGATTACTGCAGTTGAGCGCCAGACGTCGCTGGGTCAGCAAGCACGTGCGCACATGGAGGCCGGCCGGTTTGTGCCAGACCAAGTGGTCCTGAATCTGTTTCTGCAAAGACTGCAGGAGCCAGACGTGATGGCTAGCGGATTTGTCGCGGAGGGGTTCCCGGCCACGAAGGAGCAGGCACTCGCGATGCAGGCGAAGGGTGTTTTCATATCAAGCTTCAGCTGAGTGTACATTCAATTGGACCCTACAAACTTGTGGCGTGATCTAAACAGTGATGCAAAACTACAGTCGTCATTGATTGCGACGACAAGGCCATTATTGAGTACAACGAGGGGATCCGCACGGATCCAGTGCAGAAACGCGACTACCACGACAAGTACGACGCACCGCCGGCGGACGACGCGGAAGTGATTGCGCGGCTAATTCACCGGCCGCGCAACAGCGCCGCTGAGGTGTCGGCGCGGCTGGCGCACTACCGCCGGCACGCGACGAAAACAGCTGGATGCTTCTCAGCGTGCCGTCGGCGGCTGGCGTACATGGACGCGGCCGGCGTGTGGGGCCGCGCGGTGGGCCAGGTGTGCGCGGACGTCGCCGCGGCTGTCGCGGCCGCCAGCGCGTGGCGCTCCCGCGCCCCACGCCAGTTCAAGATCGTTCTGCAGGGGCTTCCCGGCAGCGGACGCGCGAGCGTCGCGCAGCGCGTGGAGGCGGCGTATGGCTTCGTGCACGTGTCGCCGCGCAAAGTCATCCTCGAAGAGGTGTCGGCAAAGTCGCGCAACGCAAAGAACTTGCTGGAGTATTTGGACGATCCAGCAGAAGGTGAACGAACCGTTGCGACACTTTTTGGCAAACCTCCGTCTTACCAGCGCCGGAAGAGATCATGCTTGACCTCATTATCAAGCGCCTTCAGAGGGACGACTGCGTGAACAAGGGTTGGGTGCTCGAAGGGTTCCCCAACACTCGGACGCAGGCAGCCGCACTCAAAGAGAAAGGAATCGTTCCGAACAGGTTTATTGAGAAAATTATTTTTCGCAGCAATTTTATCAGGGTTTCAATGCAGATTGATTTGGTTGCGGGCAAGTCCGGAAGCGTGCCGTGCTCGCTTGGTCTCGCGTCGCCAGGACCCACTGACTGGCCGACTGGCCAATCTCGAAGCACCTCCTTCCGATGTTGCAACTGAAGTGCTCAACGCGTGGCCACCAAGAAATACAACTCAAGACAGCGCGGAATCGGTGGAGCTAAAAATCCAGAAGCAAATTAATCTAAAAAGCGAGCTAGAGGGATTTTATGGACACGGTGCAACCACTGCAGCGGGAAAAAGCTCAGGAGGTGCGGTAGTTGCAGTGGCAGCGGCAGGAATCATGCAGGAGGTGGAGGCCGGGGGCATCGGGGAGAGGGACGCGCAAGGGCGGCACCGAGGGCTGGAGCGCGTGCTGGAGCTGGTTGACGACGCACTGCTGAAGCCTGTCCCGGGCCCGCCGCGTGCGTCGCCTCCAGGCCCTACTGTGGCTGTGGGCGTGTCGTGGTGATGGCGGCGGGTCGGAAGCACGGCGTGGAACTTCGAAGAAACAATCATCTCAATGGCCGCCACCGCTGATGACGCCTCCGACGACAGCCACTTCCTGGACGCGCTGCTGCCCGACGGCAGCTCCATTCAGTTTGCGGGCGCTGCTGATGCCACCTTCGCTCCAGACCTGATGAGCGTGGACAGCCTGATGGGACTGGGCCTTGGTGGCGGCATGCTGCCCCTGTTCCCGTCTGTCTCCGGCCTCGACCCGAAGCTCCCTTCGCCTCCACATATGGGCCTTCACGTGCCGCCGCTTCCCGCTATGCCAGCCGCCAGTCCGTCGGTGCGCACTATCCTTGCATCTGACACGTCCCGTGAAGCTCTGGCGCTGCTGGAGGGGCCCGTCAAGAAAAAGCCTGGCCGAAAGAAGAAGGATGCCTCAGACGCCGACCATACTACCATGACTGCCCTCAACGCTCCTCCACCTGCATCACGAACAACGCCGGCTTCCGTCCCATGCCAATCGCAACAGCTTGTTACAAACAAAAAGCGCAAGATTGCACCAATGCCGTCTGCCGCCACGGCTACCCACTTTCCTGCAAAGCTGTCACCTGATAGTCAACCACCCGAACTGTCGCTTATTGACACAAAACTGCAAATTTCCCCTTCGCCCCCGCCGCAGACGTTGCTTGCAATAAGCCCCACCCCTGCTATCAACTCTAAGCGCAAAATATCCGTCTCTGACACTGACTATCTTACGCCTTCGCTTTTGGAACAATCTGGGTCTGTTTCTGGAACATCCTCACCTGGTGGAACTGTTCCATCTTTGGACCGCAAGCCTTCTCTTCCGTTCATTCCGCCACCGTTGCCAACTCAGGCACCTGTGTTACCGTTGACGAAGCATCAAGAGCGCATGATGAAAAATCGTGCAAGCGCAGATGAGTCGCGAAGAAAGCATAAGGATCACGTGGAAAAGCTCGAAAATATGTGCCGAGAACTTGTTAAGGAGAACGAAATATTACGGAATCGAGTCGTGGAAATCGAATCCGCATGGGAATTGTTGCTGGTGCAACAGCAATTGCAGCTACAGCAGTTGCAACAACAACAACAAATGTTACAGCAAGTAACTCCAACAATACCGCCGCAGCAAGACCTGTCATCAGTGACTGGGTCATCCCCAGTCTCTCTCGACTGCGAATTAGGGATGGGCGACGTACTTATTCCTGAGCTTGGCATGACAAATGCCCCATCCCCAAACAGCCTTTTTGAAATGTTTTTTGGCGGGGGCGACTTCACGACTACTGGGGCTGCTGCTGATTCTGGCGCTAAGGCCGTTAAAGGAACTGTGTTGATGGTAAGAAACATAGATACTGTGTTGTCAGACTTACACGAAGTGTTGGCAGGCATTTTTGTTTTCCTTTTCAATGATTCTGTTCCCGTCTTCACTGTTCCAAAAATCATCAACAAATTTTTTTGCTTCTCAGCATTCCGCCAGGTTAGCAATTTTTTCTTTCTTTTGTTTTCTCCTTTTTTCATGTCTGGAATTGCTAAAATTTTCGTAGCCCAGTAATTACTGGCATATCGCATTACACACCTCGAATTTTTCTCCCTTTGCAATCGGCTCCGGAACAGCATCGCACATTGGATGGGCGTGCGGCGTCGCCTCTGTTGGACGCGTCGTCACGGGTGACCCGTACTCGGGACGGCCGGCTTGTTGTGAACAGCTATCTGGGCATTGAAGGAACGACGCCATTTCTAACTCTGGGACCGTCGATGGTAACAGGTGCAGGTGATTCGTCGTGGCGCTCAGCAACAACGGCGACGGCGCGCCGAACGCATATGAGCGGCGGCGAAAAAGTTTTTGCCACGGCCACTGATAACAGCGGTGTCGCGGACGGTACGCTGTGGATCGCCGAACTTCTTTCGCGCGTTGCTGGCGGAGCTTCGGACGGCAGTGTTCGTTCAGGCCGTGTGGAAGCTGTCATGGGGCTGCTCTTTGAGGGCGATGCGGCCGCACCGCGTTATACGGAGCCGGTCAAGTCCGCGCAGCCTGCCGATCGGGTCATTAGATTGCCTGCATCCACTGTTATTAGTGGCAACGGCGGTGTTCAGGACAGCAGACACGAAGCACCAACAATGTCTTGGCACACCAAACCAGCCGCAACGATCACGACCGACGTAGCACGCCGCGGACCGAACTCCGTGCTAGTTGTTGGGTCCGGCGAGAAGGTTGTGGGTCTTGAGGATGACGAGGAAGCATCTGAGACTATTATTATCGAGGAGGTGGACGCAACGATGGCGGACCCGAAAGACTCGCCGCCCATCAAGAGCGACAGCGAGCGTGCAAGCGTGAAGCGCCGGGAGTTAGCGCGCGCTGCACAAGCTGCTGCAGCAGCTAGCTCCGGAGTGCGCGTCGGGGATGCCGTTGGATTGCCAGTTGCTACCGGGTCGCCCCCGCTGGCTCCATCACCTTCGTCGTCATTGATGTTTGCGCACCAATCACCGGCGAACGCCTTTGACGAAGAGAAGTACTGTCCGATAGCGAATGGACCCGTGTTGTCACTGATTGCGGATTTGGGAGAAGATGGCGATGGCGGGCTGCGGCTGATGCTTGATGTGCAAGTTGTTGGGGCGAAGCTTGTGAGATATTAACTTTTCTTTTTTTTTTTTTTTCTCGATCAATCAAAGAGGATCATTGATATGTTTGCTGCTTTGTTTTTTCCCCGCCGCGTTACCGTTGTTAATTTTTTTTTTCTTTCTTTTATTTTTTTATTTTATTTTTTTGCTTTCATTGTTTTTTTTTTTCATTCTTTCACCCAATTTGAAAATTAATAAAAATTGGATTTGTCTTTTTAACCGCGCAAAATTTTCCATCGGGCCGATCTCTGTATGTGTTGTATGTATGTGGATGCTTATAGGGACGCGGGATCCTGGGTAAAACCAATGCGGAATGCGGGGGAATAAAGCAGCAGAGGGGACTTTTTGGCCTGTGGTGGCTGAAACAGTCAGCGAAATGAACCGGACTTTATTATTTCATTGTGCGAAGGGAGGGAGGGCAACTGCGGAGAGAACGAGGGAGGGAGGGAGAGATCGCGAAGAGAGAAGAGAGAGAGAGAGTGTGTGTGTGTATGTGTGTGTGTGTATTAGAGTGTGTGTGAGTGCCAGTGAGGCAGAGAGACG